>PVJH01002664.1:0-162054 GCA_004026705.1 Nesogale talazaci | reverse complement strand
CCCAGTCCAGTTCAATGTTATAAGTCCGATATTAACCCATATGCCCGAAAGCCGTCTATTAAGTCTCCTTCCGACTCACAAAGTCACAGGTCAGTGGGTGGAGAGTCCCAGCGCTGGCAGGGGTCTCCACATGGCTCCTCGCTTCCAGAGCTCAGGGTCCTTCAACAGCAGAAGCAACTCATCACTGGCAGAGGTCTCCATCTGGCCGCCCCAGCTTCAGAGATCCGGCTCAATCAGGGCAAAGCCATGTGGTCTCTCTGCAGGTCCCTCCAGCTTCTCAGATGTTGCCATCTTGTCTGTGATTAATCATCTCTGAGACTAACTCCCAACAACTGGGGAAGATAGCTTCTCATCTTCATGAGGGAACTATCGTTAGATTTCCCAGAAGTCTCAGGACAAAGCCATGCCCAGATAGAGGCCTCATCGGCTACTCAATGGCTATCTCCAGATTAACAGGCTAGACTCCACCCCTACATCTCAATCATAAAATTAACATAAGCACATGAATGCCACAATGAATTGTGCCAAAATGTTAATACCTTTATATCAAGAAACATAAATTACATGTAAGAATGAAAAGAAAATAATTTTAAAGTGCTTTTTTTTTTAATCAAAGCATTAGTGGGTTACCCATTGAACTGCTAATCACAAGGTGAGCAACTCAAAGCCACTAGCTGCTCCTCAGGAGAAAGATGAGACTGATTACTCCCCTCAAGACAAACCACTGTGGAAACCTAAGTGGAAACCCTAAGGACCAGTTCGATCCCGTCCTCCTCTAGGGTCCCAGGGTGTCCGTGCTGATTCAGTGGCAGTGGGCTATAAAGAACTAGAACAACTCTAAATCGAAGTGACATACTTGTCTTTCCTATCATGTTATTTAATTTAAAGATAATTTTTGGTCACTGATAGAAAAATGATAATTTAAAATGTAAAAGATTATCATGTTTTAAATCAGATTTTTGTACTTGCTCTTTTTGTATGCTGACTTTGAGAGAAGTGACTATTCATCAGCTTCATCTCCCAAAAAGGACAAATGCGATGACATACTAATAAGAAAGATCGTTTTGGAGGTACCTATTACCATAGAAAATTATATTGCTCACTTGTCAAATTTCCAAATGCACGTTAGATAGTGCTGGTTTTCTGTAATTCCATCCACTAGAAATGATTCAGAATCAGATACTTAGCATTGAGACTCTCTATCTGTGTTATTTAAACCTGAAGAAGGTAGTGGTGAGGCATGGCTAAGTAGTGTGGCTCCCTTTGCATGGTTATTGTTGCTAAGGAAACCTCTCTCTTCGAATCCGTGTGGTCAGCCTGTCAACCCCACTGTCTGGTAATACTGCTTCTGAAGAAGGGAAACATCCAGCATGACATAAAACCAGGGGTGAAAAAGGACAATGACTGACGCATTATCCTTCTACACACCAATGTTTCTCAGAAAAATCTGCCTAATAGTAATTTCTGGAAAGAGGAAAGTAGAACCAAGCCCTCTATAACTGCTATATGAACATGTGCTAGTGGTTACAGCACTGCCTTCACACATAGAAGTATGCAAAAACACCAATCTCCAAGTCACACTTATTGAATGCACAGAAGCATGTAACGTGTCAGGCCCAGACAGGACAGGGCTTGGCAGCTGGAAGTCCCAAGGCAGGCCAGGTGAGTAGTGGAGAGTGAGTAGTGAGTAGTGAGTAGTGCAATCTTTCTGAGAGACAGTCACATCAGGGAAGTGACTTCCTGTCAGAAGATTCTGAGAACTGTTACAAGGAGGACCGACTGATGTTCTTTAAATCCTTGGGTCAGGCTGTTGTATGAAATACCCAGCCAGCCAACTAAGAACATCATCATGAAATAATGGGAGGAAAGATGGCGTGTGATATTAGCAGAATCGTGTGCCTTTAGCTTTAGCGTTTTAATACTGTCTTTATCTTGGATACATCATGGCAATCTGCTCAAAGACCCCTTTTAAAATGCCACACATAAGTGCATACATAAAGAAACCCTACAAACAAATAATAGAAACAACTCATCTTCATCAAGGGGGGGGGGGCGTGTGGTACAATGACTAAATGCTGCTGGGTTGCTCACCAAAAGGTTCAAAACTCACTGCCCTTAAGCCAAGTTAGACTTACAGTAACCCGATGGGATAGGATGGACCTGCTCCTATGGCTGTCTGAAACTGTAACTTTGCGCGGAAGTTGAAAGACTCATCTATCTCCCACTAAACCGCTGGTGGTTTTGAACTGATGACCTATGGTGAGCAGCCTAAAATCATTAGATCATTGCTGACTGATCTGATGACCTATCTTGACAGAAAGAAGAGCATACCAGAAAGATATTCACCTGTGTGCTACTGACTATGCAAAAAGCATTGGAGTGTGTGAATGGTAACAAATGGTGATAACATGGAGAGAATCTCAGAATGCTTCTTTGTGCTTATAGGGATCCTGTACAGAAACCAAGCTGTCATAAAGACAACACAAGATGATACTATCTAATTTAAAATCAGGAGAGATGTGTTTCGGGCTTGTGTATGTTCACCACTTGTTCAACCTAGAAACTGAGCGAATAGTCAAAGAACGACTTTACGAAGAGAATGTGGCCTCAGCGCTAAAGGGAGACTCATGAATAGTATGACAGACACAAGCGAGCTTGCTGAAAGAGCTTTACTAATGAAGCACTTAGTGATAAAGAGTAAAGACGACACCCCCAATATGGATCACCCCTCAACAAAAAGAAAACAATAAGCAACATTATGATACTCTAAGATGAGTTTGAAGTTCCAACGACTTTATTTGTCCAATCTATGCTCAATGGAAGCAATATGAAAAAATAAAACAAGATATTTCATTGAGCAAATCAGCTGCAAAAGATCTTTTTAAAGTGTGAAAAATATGGATGTCACTTTGAATCCTAAGGTGCTCCTGACCCCACCACTGGTATTTTTAATAGCCTCAACTTGTGGGAAAGTTAGACAACCAAGAAGGGAGACTGCATTTAAATCATGGTGCTGAGGAATAGTGAATACACCAGGGACCGCCAACAGAACAAATAAATCTGTCTTGGAAGAAATAAAGCCAGGATATTCCTTAAAAGCAAGGATAGCAGGTCTTCATTGCACATACTTCAGGCATGCAATCCGAAGGCACTGTTCTCTGGAGAATGACACCATGATTGGGAAAGTAGACTCTCCAAAAGAGAGAATGAACCTCAACAAGACACATTGACACCATTGGTGGAAATAACCATCTAAATCATAGCAAAAATTCTGAGGGAGGCATAATACCAGGCAGTGCTTGCTTTTGTTTTTGGAGAATAAAGGTTTCTATGAGTCGGTCAGACTTGACTGCAGCTAATAACAACATGATTGAGGATCCAGACCAATAGATGAACTCAGGGTCAGAATCAGGTACAATGGAGGAAAAGTCCCCCTTCGGTGAACACAGCTCTCTCTATTCTTGCAGATAACTGAGGGCTTTTCCCAGTCTCCTGAGGACTTCGCTTCTGTAACACAAACTAGAGAGCTACTCTTGGCCCTGCCACCTGTTGCCTCTGACCCCACCCTGGGGTCGCTACCAGGTTTTGGCTACCAGGCTATCATAGCCCTTGGCCAGAGTTGCAGCTCTTCTAGGTTCCTTACCTCCCCCCACCTCTCTCTCTCTCTCTCTCTCTCTCTCTCTCTCTCTCTCTCTCTCTGCTTTCTTCCTGCTTCTTATCTTCTGTTTCTGTTTGAAAATCATCTGTGGAGTTAGTTACTTATGGGTACAATTTCCTCATTAATTTCACGCAACTGTTCATCAAGACTATTGTCTGTCATCTTGCAGGGAAGCGACAAACCTACATGGAAAAAGCACGTCAGCCTGTGTGATCACAAGATGCTGACAGTATCAGGTATTAGGCATCAGAGGACCCAAACAAACAATCATACCCATGCAAAGGAGGAGCATTGCGGTGGAGACCCAAAGCCCATCGGTAAGTAATTGTACATCCCCTCACAGAAGGTCCACATGGAAGAGATGAGTCAGTCGGGGAGCAGTACAGCACCAATGAAACACACAACATTATTCCAGTTCTTTAATGCTTCCTCCCCATCACTACCATAGTCCCAACTCTACCTTACGTATCTGACTAGACCAGAGCATGTACACTGGTACAGATAAGAGCTCTTGACACACATAGAAGCCAGGACAGAACATCCTCTCCCATGCCGCTGCCCAGGAACAGTGATGGGAGTGGAGATTCCATAAGGGTAGGGGGAAAGCGGGAGAGAAGGAAAAAGGGGAAACCGAGGGCAATGTTCTACATATAGCTACCTCTCCTCCCCAGAGGGGATGAGCAACAGAAACTTGGGTGAAGGAAGACAGTGGACAGGGTAAGATATGAAAATAATAAAAGTTTATTATTTATCAAGGGGTCACCAGGGTAGGAGGGTGAGAGATGGAGAGGGGAAAGAAAAGCTGATACCAAAGGCTTAAGTAAAAAGAAAATATTTTAAAAATCACGATGGCAATGTATGTACAAATGTGTTTGATTCAATTGAACTATGGCTTGTTATAAGGGCTATGTAAAATGATTTATTTTTAAAAAGACTACACACTGAGCAATCCCCTCTCTCAGTAGACCACAGTCATTTCACTTCATTGTAGGATATAAACACTTCATTCTATTGACCAACTTAGGGGAAGCTGTAATCCATGGCCAGATAAAAAGTATCAAATTACAAGTTGCTTAGAGTTTATCCAGAACTCAATCAGCCTGGAAAAAAAAATAAGCAACCCCTCTGGGCTAGAAAACTAGGTGTCACCCCACATACACTCTCACCACAGACCCTCGACTCACTGCCCTGTACCGATATAGTCAATTGTGTCTTCATCTTAAGTGATCGTAGTAGGTTTCCTTTGGGCATTACACTGTTATCACCCTATAAAGACCTCTAAAACTAATTCTATTCAAGAGTTGTTTTTCTCATGTTCTCAAGGATGCCAGTATTGTGTGCAACCCCACAATACACTTACCAGAAGATGACAGCAAAGTGTAAACATATCTACCTATCAAACGTATGACAACTAAAGCAACATGTCTGAGATGTCTATTAACCCAATCAGAACCAAGCTACACCAATCTATCCCAAAATAGCTAAATGCCCTCCAATTTTTCTCCTGAAAACATATCCAAACAGTCATGTGAAACTACATTTGAACACACCTGTATGATCAGTTTTAATAGTCTTAGATAGTACTGCTATCTGTGAGAAATCCAGATTCATCTTAAAATAATTATCAGAAGAAGAGCAAATTGCACTTGATCAACATAATTTTAATCCCCTTATTCTGTAGTAAATCAGAGTTTGCCCAGTGACATGAGACTGAGTCAGGAAGGATTTCGTTTTGCTTTCTTCAATAATCACATTCATGGAAGCAATGATCAATAAATTAGAAGTTGTATTGCACTGGGTAAATCTGCTGCACCATACCTCTATAAATTATTCAAAAGTAAACGAGTAGCTTTGCAGACCAAGACTCAGTCACCTTTCTTTGGAATGGGTACAAATGTGGATCTCAACCAGTCAATTTGCTAAATACCTGTATTCCAAATTAAATGGCATAGACTCTTGAGTGCTTCCAGTGCTTCAGTTTAGTGATGGCATTCAAATAATTCAACAAGCAGTTCGCTACCCTTGGAACTGTTTCAAGTATAAATATATATATATATATATATATACATATATATGTATGTATATTCCCAAATGTAGCTTATTGTTACATAATAAATAGACAAAACAATAAAAGCAACACAAAACTAGATTGTTACAAGAGTTTTAAAACATTAATTTAAAATACTACATAACACTGCACCAGAAAACTCCTTGTTATTTAAGATATTTCTACAGTGCTTCCTGATTGGTAAACTCATGTTCAATATTCTTAGCTTTTGTGTGCATACTGCCAGCTGTGTGATCTACCCTTAATCATCTTTTCATGGCATGATTAGGATTCCATTCTGGAAAATGTCGTGTTCTTGATAGATTAGAAATGGTTAGGTAATTTCTCTTCTCTGAACATATGATATTCTTCTTTGAGAAACCTCTTTCTGCTTCTACTGAACTTACAGCAATTGTCCTGACAATATTTTCAGCTCTTTGAACATATGCAAGGTTGCATAATTCACTCATGAGACCTTAGGAGAATTTGGGGCATAACATAAAACTGAAACAAATGACAGATACCCTCTAGATGCCCAGCACCTTTGCTCTTTATGTTATATGTTTGTTTGCTGAGGTAATAAACGCAAGGGAATAAAAATGTAGCATTTCATCAAAAGTTTAATGAGATTTATGAGATGGATAATTAAATATTAAAAGCATAAATCCTTTTAATTTTAACCTACGGACAGAATAAACAGTTACTTAGAATACGCTGCTCCATGGATACACTTCAAAAAAACAAAAAAAGCAAGTGATGTAAATTTGTGATTTCCACAGCCGCCCATCCTAGAGACACCCTAAAGACAGGTCCCATTTTAGCAGTTCACCACATCCAACAAAACACTAAGTATCTCTTCTGCCAAACGACATTGAACTGGCTGAATTCCACTGGGCTTGTTGAAATACTTCAACTGGTATTCTCTAGATACCTGGAGCCTAGCTTTGGCGAACGCCTTCAGAATCGCTTAGACTTCTTCCGCTAGTACTCTGGATTCTTGATCATATTCTCTGTCTAGAAATATTTGAAAGTCAACTACTTTATTTCTGGTAAAACTATTGTCTGTATTCTTTCCATCTCCCTTTCAAAAACGTACAATGTACTGAAGAAATTAGTCAGTTTATTGAAGGACACTTATTAAAATGTAGCTCTAGGCTACTTGTGTGTGTGTGGGGGGGGGCTGTTAAAAAATTATATGGGTATATTCAAAAGTTTAGGTGATTTTAGCCATAATAAGTAGCCCAGGCAAATATATGGTCTTAGGAAGTGTTTGAAGTCTCTTAAAAATGTCTTTTAAGTAACTTGAATGGAATGTGTGCTACATATGACTTATAGAATCACTTAGTGGCAAGGCAACAATCCTGTGATATTTGTATCAGCAGGAGCATCTACTAGCTGCCTCTGTAGACAGTTTGTGCATCTTAGGGGAAATTTCTGGATTTTAAAACAAGATGCTTGAATTGTTTAGCTTTCCCACCTGCCAATTTGTGCCCAGTCTTCACGAAACTATTTGTAATACATAGAATTGTTTTCCTATTCCATCATTTTAAAGAATCACCTATTCAAAGTTTTCTATTAGATGCAGAGAGAAAGCATCACACAGTATTTCAAGCCAAAGCTATTCTGCGATTCTAAATTGTCACTTAACATACTCAGGGCTTCTACAACAGTGCTTTAAATGTTCGCGGAAAATTCCATTATCTGTTCATTCTGTTTTTACACAAACTTTTTGAAGCCAGCGTGTACTTTGCCCAATAGGCATCTGCACTTTATTTACCATTTGCACTTGCCACATCTATTTCTGGACTTTATAAATGCATCTGAAGCTCATATAAGAAAACATGCTCAACCATCCCTTTTCCAGTGAGAGATGTAAAGCATCTTCCGAACTGATGTCTGATGGGAAACTGGATTCAGATTTCTAGTCATGTGTGTACTAAATACCCTTTTCTGAAACCCCCAAGAGCATTTTATACTAATTAAAAAGCAAACAAACAAACCCGCTGCTGCTGAGAAAATCTGACTAATCTCAACTATGCATACGGTATACAAGGCTGTTCCTTTTTAAGGAGAAAATAACCTCAGATTTCTCCCCCAGAGCAGCTGCCAGCTTGAAATCATGGACCTCTTGGAGAGAGTTTAATCAAAGAATTTGTTGACACCATTTTAAACTACCCTCAGGTAATATTTAATCGGGAGAAAACCATAAATGTATAAAACTGACAGAATTGCATGAACTCAAGTATATACTATATGCTAGATATATTATGAACAATTTTGAGAAATTAGGAATTTTTCTTAATCACCTTTTTTATACCAAGTAAATAATCACTTCACTTATCTGTTTTAAATTATCCCAAGGCTTAAATTTCTGCAGCCATGATCAAAGCCATGGGGTTTAAGTCAAGAAGAAATGTGGTTTGTGCACTCCAAGAAACAAAAACTGCTTCTTAATTGTTTTATTTGTCTGAACCCCTGAGAGCCCCTTAGGTCACTTTGGGGAGAAGTTCAGTGACTTAACTTCTGAGTCAAGTCTCTGTATCAGGGTCTTTGGATTTCCTGAGAAAATGTCAATCCCAAAACAGCATGGATTGTCTAGAGAATTCTGGGGTAGTTTTTTCTTTATTGCTTCTTTTTAATCTTTTTAAATCTATTACTGAATTACTCTGTTGGCTCCCACACAGAATTGCGTGGTCAATCTAGGGAAAATGTAAGACTTGAGGTCACGTAACTCCTTCCTCTGTCTATTGGAAAGATGATTGTGATTCTAAGGATTCTGCTCATTACATTATGCAGTTTCTCTTCATCAAGTCCCATTGATCCCTTCTTGTCTAAGTTCACAAAGACAATCGATCTTCTACTAAGTGATGTACTTGTTCCTTGTCTTATGACTACTCTGACTCAAGTAGCTGATTATAGTTTCCTCTTTGCATAGATACTAAGAAAGGTCAGAGTCACCTATTTCTATGCAGTGCATAGAATTTCATAGCACTCATTTTTGTAACAGCTGTGACTGCTTCAACATTTTCTCCTTCTGTTGTCTTCTTATTCATGCTATTTTACTACTATACTGGCCACAAAAATAAAAAAAAAATCTCTCTTGAACGAAATGCAGCCAGAATGCTTCGTAGAAAAAAAGGGTGGTAAGATGAACCTGGAAAAGGACATCATAAAGAAAAAAAGAGGAAGACCCTCAGTGAGATGAAATGACACCGTAGCTACAAACGGACCTAGCACATATGGAAGGACCCTGTGTTAGTCCGGGTAGACTAGAGGAACAAATATCATAGACACACATATGGATATAAGGGAATGGTTTATATACAAAAGGAATGGAACACTGAGAAAGCATCCCAGCCCAGTCCAGTTCAAAGTCATAAGTCCGATATTAGCCCATATGCCCGATACCAGTCTATAATGTCTCCTTCCAACTCACAAAGTCACTGGTCAGTGGGTGCAGAATCCCAGCGCTGGCAGTGGTCTCCCCATGGCTCCTCGCTTTCAGGGCTCAGGGTCCATCAACAGCATCCAGTGGTGGCAGAAGCAACTCATCACTGGCAGTGGTCCCCACGTGGCCTCTCCAGCTTCAGAGGTCTGGCTCCATCAGGGCAAAGCCATGTGGCTTCTCCTGCAGCTCCTTTAGCTTCTCGGATGCTGCTGTCTCATCTTGTCCATGATTCATCATCTCTGAGAATAACTCCCAACAGCTAGGGAGATAGCTTCTCATCTCCACGAGGGAAATATCATGAGATTTACCAGAAGTATCAGGAGAAAGCCATGCCTACACAGAGGCCTCCTTGGCTACTCAATGGCTATCTCCAGATTAACAGGCCAGACTCCACCCCTACATCTCAATTATGAAATTAATATAAGCACATGACTGCCACAGACCCCATGTATCAAAGAATAACGGTCTTCCATAGGGTTTTCAATAATGATTGTTTTGAGAACTAGATTTCTAGCCCTTTCTTCTAAGGTGACTCTGTATGGACTTAAACCACTAGCCTTTTGGTTAAAAGCTAAGAACCCGAATGTTAACTTGACTCTTAAAATCTAAACTTACCTAAGTACTTTGCAATCTCTTTTACACACTGTCGTGAGAATTATTTTCAAGAACAATCTGACCACCTGACTCAAAATTCTTCTTTGCCATACCCTTGCTCTTAAAATAAAGACACAATTCTAAAAGTTTTCAAGGCCAAGTGGTAAAGCTACAATCTCATTATCCACCCTGCTGTGTTATAAACTCTGTGACAGTAGGTACTACATGCAATTCTACCCCCAGTGTCTGTTTGAGTATTTGGAACACAAAAGATTCTTAATAAATAGTTGTTAATTAAATAAATGATCAAGAAATAAATCCATCTATTCATTTTCTACTGGACACACAATATGGTTTTTCATTGTTTTTCTTTTATCTGACATGTTGCCTAAGTCCTATGCATGCTTCAGTTCTCAGCTAGAATGGAGTCCACCAAGATTACTTCCTTGGCTTATAGAGCTCAAAATAATTATGCTATTATTTTATTAGATAGTGTTGAATGAATTACAACAGCAGTTCTATGCAGAACAGAACAAAATATAGCCTGATCCTATGCCACACTTCTAATCATTGTCATATTTGAAACCATTGTTATAACCTCTGTGTTAATCCATTTCTCTGAGAATCTTTCTCTTTTATGAGGGCCCTCTGCTTTGCCAAGCTTGCTGTTTTTCTCCAGGATCCAGTTCTTTCTGATAACATGTCTAAAGTAAGTGCAACAAATCTCATTGCACCCACTTCTAAGGAGCCTTTATTTGCATTGTACTTTTTTTGCAAAACAGAACACAAGTCCCTGGGTGGCATAAGCCACCCAAAGACACCTTCAAAGAAAGGCCTGGAGACTGTCTCTTAAAGGTTAAAACCTTGAAAACCCTACTGGATTTCTGTTCTAGTCTGACACACACACAAGTTTATCATAAGTCAGAATCAACTTGATGATAGTTAACCCCAACATTATTAGATCCTACATTATTCTTGTATCCTACACTTAAAAGTCATTTGAGTAAATATATTCTACAAACCAGTATCTTTGGTTAAACGCCATACTTCTTGAAGTTAAATGTCTAATTTATGGAATTAGATGTCTTCCATATCATCTAACATACATACATATGTGTGTTCACATGTATTGGTGGATTGAATAAATTGAGTGATTGTTCTGGCAACATCTGAGTGATTTTCACTGCCTCTAGAGTATCACTGCTTTAATATTAGAAAACATGGTGTCAGCTAATAAAAATGTGGTGGCACAGTAAAAATGTTGGTAAGGCAATATATCTTTTAAATTGAAGTGTAATAACCAAAAATAGGAGGGGTCTCATTTGACATATAAATTTCCTGAAAGTAGATCTTATAACTACAAAAGATGCAGTGAGTTTTTTATTTTTATATTGTTTAAACCTTATATTAGAGCAATTTCCAAAATTATAACATGTGCTGGAGATACAAAAGTTGATTTGAGATGGCATAAATGCTGTTTTAGAACCCCTAATTTTAATGAATATATTTAACTGTATATTGAGAGAGAAAAAAAATAAAGTAAATTACCACATCAAAAGCATGACCATTTCAGCTAATACTGCTTTCCCTGGAATTAAAACAATCATTTTGGTATTAAAATTTTAAGAATCAAATATATGTAAGAATCAAATATATGTAAGTCAATGCATATTGCTACAACATTCTAGAAACCTTCACGCTTGAAAGTTGAAAACCTTGAAATTCCTCAAAAACATCACACTGCAAAATTATTGTTTCTTGATATATCCTCCATCTTGGTCTATACACTTCTGAAGACAATGTTTTGATCTTTCTAACCTCCCTTGGACCCCCTTGTCTGTCAGTATGCTGCATTGTTGTGACTTGCACATTGTGATGCTGAAATGTAGGTCACTGCTGTTTCAAATAGCCTTAGGGGCACAAGTAGTGTGAACAGGTTTCAGCAAAGCTTCCAATCTCAGAACAAACAGGAAGAAGGAAGTATCAGCCTATTTAGGAAAAAATGGACACTAAAAATATTATGAATAGCAATAGAATACTATCTGGCATACATCTCGGAGATGAATCCCTCAAACTGAAAGACATTCAAATCTGACTGAGGAAATGACATTCAAATCTCCTTAAGTGGAGTCAACATTAATGACATGGATGGAGAAAAGTATGAATCTAAGGCAATCCAAAGTCATTGAAAGTGAAGTAGAATGCATAAAAATCAATATTCTGGGTATCAGTGAGCTGAATTGGACTGGCATTGATCATTTTAAGTTTGGCAACCACATGGTACCATATTCGAGAATGACAACCTGAAAAGGAATAGTGTCACTTTCATCATCAAAAGTAGTATTTCAAGATTTATCTTGAATCACAATGTTGAATGAGATAGAATAATATCTATATACCTACAAGAAAAATCAACTAATGCAAGTATTACTGAGATTTATGATGAAACTGAGCAATTCTCCCTAATTTTTCAGAGTGAAATTGATCAAACATACAATCAGTTTTTAATTCACTAGAATGTGAATGTTGGAAACAAGAGGAAAGGTTAATAATTGAAAAATATGACCTTGGTAGTAGAAAACAAGTTGGAGATCAAGTGATAGAATTTCATAAGATCAAAGACTTCATTACAAATATCTTCTCCCAACATAAATGACTTTACATGTGGATTTTATCAGATGTGATACAGAGGAGTCAAACTGACTACATTTATTGCAAAACTCAATGGCGAAACTCAATATCATGAACCAAGACAAGAACAGGGACCAACTATGAAATATACCATGAAATTTCTCAATGAAAGTTTGGTTAAAGTTGAAGAATGTTAAAACATGTCTCTAGTAGTTACATAATTTTATGTCAAAGTGAATCGTTAAAATAGTATATATGGTATTCAACGTGTCAATCAGGTCACAACCTGATGGTGTCTCCTTGTGTTTGTGGTCTTCACATAATGAAGGCCTGGGACTCTCCCGCCCCCCCTGCCCCACCCCACCCCGCCTCCACCCCTCTCTGCCTTCACCATCCTGCTGGCTGACCCTGGTTGCTGCAAGCCCTGTGATGCAGCCCCAGGCATTGGATCCACATGACTTCCTGAGAGCTTCCTGCATTTTGCATCATTGCATGTGGCTGTGTGTCTGTGAAGAGGGACTTATTGAATATCGACTTGAGTTGGACTGGGCTGGGATATGTTCCTGATAACTAATTGCTTCTTGTTAAAAAGCTATTTCTTACACATATATTTGTGTCACTAGATTTGATTTTCTAGTCGACCCAGTCTAACACAATGTCCATGAAAGCCAAAACACATCTTTGAGTTTATTCCATCTGACACTACAGACCATCACAAGAACAAGTTTGGCGCATTGAGCACTCATAACTGAAGACCAGATAAGTTATGAAATGCCAACAAGGACATCATACATGAAGAAATAAAGGATCACTTAAAAGACAAGAAATAAAGAAAATACCAATATGGATATAAAAAGAGACTCTTACATTTACTCTTGCATGAAGTATATAGTGAATGAAATAAATGTCAAGTAGAAGACCCAACAGAAAATGTCCAGGGGCCACTCAAGAAGACAAAGTAATGTCCTTTTTATTGGGGTTTCACCTGTTTTACTTTGTTATTACTCTTAGTTTTTTTTAATGTTTTTGTGTATATGAAACCCAGGATAAGTGAATCCACAGAGACTGTAAATGGATTCCTTGGGAGTATGGCAGGGGAGATTGGGAAGAAATTGGGAGCTAATAACAGTAAGTACAAAAATGAAGAAAATGTTCTAAAATTCATTGTGGTGGCAATTATACAACTCTTCTTGATGTGATTGAACTATTGAATTGTGTGATATGAGAATTATATACTGTTGGAAAAATTATAATGAAAATATCCAAATATCTGGAGTTAGAAAGTCAAAAGGGAAAAACACTCTCAAAATCTATCATGCTAAAAGAACTGAAGAAAAATTTAATCCTTGGATTGTAATATTAAAGTATCCCATGGACAAAATACTGAATTATGTGAGAAGCATCAAGATAAGGTGGAAGAAACATACAAAATCACTCTACCAAAAAGAATTGAGAGGCATTCACTCATTTCGAGAGGTAGTATATGACCAAGAGCCAATTATGTTGAAGGAAGAGGTCCAAGCTGCACTTAGACATTAGGGATAAACAAGAATCCAACAATTGACAGAACAGCAGGTGAAATGTTTACACAAACTGATGCAGGGGTAGAAGCATCCGCTTGACTATACCAAGCAATTGAAAAAAGACTATACCAGGCCAGTCAATTTAAATAGACCCATATCTGTCCCTGTTACAAAGAAAGATGACCCAAAGAGATGTGAAAACCAGAATGGTACCATTAATATTACAAGCAAGTAATTTTTTGCTGATGATAAAACAATGTTTCATTTAAAATAAATTGTTTCACAAGTATATTGAGAGGGAGCTTCCAGAGATGAAGCAGATTCAAGAAACAAGGAATATCATTGCTGGAATCAGCTGCATCTTGGCTGAATGCAGAGACTGCAGAAAGATGTACTTGTGCTTTATTGTCAATGCAGGTTTTTGACTCTGTGGACAATGACAATTATGGAAAAGAATGGAAATTTCTGAACCCTTCACTATTCTCATGAAGAACCTGTACATAGACCAAGAGGTGATCAGTTAAACGTAACAAGGAGAAAATGCATGATTTAAAATCAAGAAAGGTAAACAGCAGGATTGTATTTTATTTACTCATGCTTATTTTCTCTGTAAACTGAGCAAATAATCCATGAAGCTGGACTATACAAAGAACATTGGGGCATCAACATTGAAGATCATTAACCACCTACCCTATGCAGATCACAACCTTGCTTACTAAAAGTAAAGAGGACTTGAATTACTTGCTGATGGTGATCAAAGGTTACAACCTCAGTATGGATTGCAACTCAATGGAAAGAAAAAAATACACAGTTAATTGGTTTCTGTTAAACCACTTTCTTTTGAGACTTAAGATTTTTAAGAATGAATTAAGTGAGCCAAAAAAACAAAAAAACAGCGGTTAAGGGGGGCAGACAAAAGCTACACAGTAAGAAGATCGCCAAGGAACCTAGAAAGAGAAGCTGAGAAGAGATGGAATTTCCCTGGGAGGCAGCAGAAAAAGACAGTCTTCCTTCAGAGGCAAAATCCTGACGTCAGAAATCTGTTAGGACAGAACGCCTATTTGTTAGAGGCACTCGCTTGTGTGATTTCTGTTAGAGCAGGACTAAGTAACCACTGCAGAAGCACAGATCTCATCATTAGAACTCTTTCAAGTGACAAATGACAAATGTGAAAGCAATGCTATGAATTTTCAAATCCTCATTTTATGAAATCACAATAATCATTGATTCAGAATTAGCAATGGAAATTAACACTGGGTCTCCTACTCCCAGATTTGTATTGAATTGGTGGTTGGGGATCAGGATAGATGCGCAGTGTCTAAGTATCACCCTACGGATCACGTAATTAAGCTCAAGGTAAAGGGGGCGGGGGAATTATGGAGCTTGGGAAGATACCTACTCAACTGAAGGCTGAAATCTTACATCGCCAATAATATAACAATTGACACTGTAGGTCCTCAGTGTGATTTGCTGAAATGAAAGTCTCAGGGATACAGTTTTCCCGCACAAAATGTTTAATTTGCATTTGAACTTGAAATATCATACACATCCTAGTTGAAGTGAAACAACTGGCCTTCACTTTCAAAAAGAATCTTGAAATATTTAAGGGTGATGTTTTATCATTTGAGGGATGTTACTTTCAGGATAAAAGAACATATTGATATTTATAGAAACAGAGAAATAAAGCAAATGCTATCAGAACATATGGGTGCCAATGTCAGCTTGTGAATATTTAGTAGCCTTGGTATTTTTTCAAAGTAACTCTTTCATCGAGTCTATTCTAACTCATAGCCACCCTATAAGACAAGGTTGAACTACCCCTGTGGGGTTCCGTAACTCCCCAGGGGAGTGGAAAGCCTCATCTTTCTTCTACAGAGGAGCTGGTGGCTGTGAGCTCCTGACCTTGCAGTTAATAATCAAATGGGTAACCCCTTACGCCATCAGGGTTTCTTTTCAAAAGAAATATTATATATACAAAATACTAGTACCTATATCCGAAACTTAAATTTAATTGGTTGGAACTGTGGTTGAAAACATTGGAAGTTTTGGAAACTCCCCAGATAATGCTTAAGTTTAAAGCTCCTGGAATAGATCAATATTTTTTTGAGTTGATGTGAATAATAATCATGATAATACTTTCAATAACTTAGCTTTCAAGTTAAGTGTCTAACATGCATTGATTGACTATATTAATGAATACTAATGAATGGGTTTAAATTGGTTTTTATTTTTGTCTGTTATTCATTTTAATAAGCTACATCTGTAAGTGATTTGATGATACAAACCTAAGTCCATTTCCATCCATCCTATAAATAAGATCAGATCATGTAAAGAGCATCTGCCTGAAAAACATCCCTGATCGGACTAGAGAGCTAAATTGGGGAACCTAATGTGAAAAACATTCAAATTTTTATGTTATCTTGATATATATATCACTAAAAGGGCAAAAGTTTTCCAACACAAATATATTAATGTAAGGAAAGACATGACAAAATATGTACATAGTAATACAAAACACTGGGAGGATGACAGAAATATAAAATTTCAAAATCAATAGCTTGGTGAAAAATCACGCTGTATCTGATCTTCATCTAGCATGGAAAAGTAAAGGTAAAAATCAGAAGTTCCGTTATTATGTATGTTATATACAGCACAATAGAAAACGTAATGATGTGATGGATGATAATCATAATATCGATCCATTCACTGAATCAATTCAAAATACAATCAACCCTACAGGACAGAATAGAGTTACCTCATAGGGTTTCCAAAGCTTTCATCTTTGTAGAAACAAACTACCACATTTTACTCCTATAAATTAGCTGGTAGATTTGAATCTCCCATCTTTCAGATAGCAGCTTAACCACAGAGCTACCAGAGTTGTTTTATGATATCAAGGAATATTATAATTCCCTGGTCAAGAATAAAATTTTTTTTCAATTTGCACATATTTTAAGCATTTATTTTACTTGATATGATAAAATTAGAAATCTGGAACTGTATCTTTTTCTCAATGTCAACTTGTCAACTAGACAATATACTTATTCTTTCCACGGTTTCACATGGAAAAAATATTAACAAAATAAATGGAAATATTCTATAAAAGAAAAAGTTACACAAGTTACGAGTAATAAATAGTCTTCAATATAGAACTTTCCATCAAACAACCTATTTATTGTCATTTAATAATTAAATATATGACCACACAGTTTGTTCTTTTACAAGGTGAAGATGATTAATTCTATGCTTTCGTTACATATTAAGGAACTTCTAAGGCACAGTTAGAGTTTAACATTAACTTTACTGCTTACATTTTCAGTTTTGATTTAAGCACACAAAGAGGTCATCTTTTTCTTCCAATCATCCTAGATACTTTTTCATTTGTTGGGGCAGTTATATAATCATGTGTCAATGTGTGAAGAGATGGAGTCTAGTCTGTCAATCAGGTGGCAGCTGATGACCCAATTTGCAGGCACCAAAAAGATCAGCTGCTCACTGGAAGCCAGTCACACAAAGACTCTCTTCTTTGTCTCCCTGCTGCCAAGACACACGGAGCTATATTAGAGCTCTGACACTGGAGGAGCCACGTGGAGACCCCCTGCCCATGCTGAGATGCTTCCACTGCCATTGGATCCGTAAGACTTCCCATGAGCTAGGCTGTGATCTTCCTACATTAAGCATCATTGCATGGCTGCAGGAGTCTAATGAGGAATTTATGAACTGGCATTGGCATATGGAATAATATTGGATTTATGGATTTGATCTGAACTGGACTGGAATGCTGTCTTAATGGACCATTGGTCTTTGATATAAAGTTCTTTTTTAACACATATGAGTAGCTCTGAATTTGTTTCTGTAGTCCACCCAGACTAACAGATTTGTCAATACTTCTAATATTATCTCCATATGTATTTTAAACATTAAAATTTAATTTTGCAATTGTAAATGTAATTAGAAAAATTGGATCTTTTCTTAAAAGCATCCCCATTACCTTCTTTTCCCCTCCTAAGATCAGAGAAGAAGATAATACATTATTGAATAGATACAATGCCTGATTTTTGGTTTGTTAATTGACACCTAAGTATGTACCCTAAAGAAGCATGTGGCTTACACATTTCTGCTGTGTAACACGAGAAGACATATCTTGGAAATGTAAGTATAAGTGAGAAGAAGGAATTAGGGATTTTCACTTAATAATTATCTGAAATATAAAAGAATAAGGCAAATGTTGCCAGAAAAAATAAAATTTACTCTTCTTGTGAATATTCTAAGTTGCTGTTTTTAGGTGCTCGTCAGTTGGTTCCAACTCACGGTGAACCTGTGTACAATGGGATAAAACACTGCTGCCCCTGTGCTATCAGAACAAAACATTACCTGCATGATGAACAAAACATCATCCTCACAACAGTTGACATGTTTCAACCTATTGGAACAGCCACTATGTCAATCCATCTCTGCAAGGGTCTTTTTTGCTGCCTCGCACCTTGTGGCAGTCACGTGCTTATGTTAATTTTATGATTGAAGTGTAGGGGTGGAGTCTAGCCTGTTAATCTGGAGATAGCCATTGAGTAACCGATGAGGCCTCCGTGTGGGCATGGCTTTCACCTGAGACTCCTGGAAAATCTCACGATATTTCCCTCGTGAAGATGAGAAGCTATCTTCCCCAGCTGTTGGGAGTTAGTTTCAGAGATGATTAATCACAGGCAACACAGAATGGCGGCGTCTGGGAGGCTGGAGCAGCTGGTGGAGAAACCACACGGCTTTGCCCTGATGGAGCCGGACCTCTGAGGATGGGGCAGCCACATGGAGGCCTCTGCCAGCGATGAGATGTTTCTGCCACCACGGGATACTATTGATGGACCCTGAGCCCTGGAAGTGAGGAGACATGGGGAGACCCCTGTCAGTGCCGGGACTCTGTAGCCCCTGACCTGTGACTTCATGAGTCAGAAGGAGACTTTATGGACTGATTTCGGGCATTTGGGTTAATATCGGTCTTGTGACTTTGAGCTGGACTGGGCTGGGATGTTTTCTCAATGTCCTGTTCCTCTTGAATATAAACCCATTCCTTATATCCATATGCGTGTCCTTGAATTTGTTCCTCTAGTCTACCCAGACTGACACACTACTTCACCAAGCATTCTGGTGTACTCCAGGAACTGATCTCTCCTGGTAAGATGTCCAAAGTACATGAGATGACGTCTCATCATCCTTGCTTCACATAGCATTCCAGTTATACTATCTGCAGGACAGATTTGTTTGTTTTCCTGCAGTTCACAATACTTTCAATATCCTTCTTCAGTTCCACAATTCAAAAGCATCAATTGTGCTTTGGTCTTCCTTGGTCAATGTCCAACTTTCACGGGTGCATGAGACAATTGAAAAAGCATGGCTTGGGTCAGTTTTATCTTAGTTCTCCAAATGACATCCTTGTTCTTCAATACCATTATGAGGTCTTGCTCAGCATATTTTCCCACTGTAATACCTCATTTGATTTATTGACTGCTGTTTCTGTGAACATTGATTGTGAGTCTAAACAAGATGAAAGCTTTGACAACTTCAATATCTTCTCTGTTTATTATGATGATAACTATTGTTTCATATGTGAGGATGTTTGTTTTCTTTACATTGAGTTGTAATGCACACTGAAGACTGCAGTCCTTGATTTCCATCAGTAAGTGCATCAAGTCTTCCTCCCTTTCCGCGGGAGAGGATGTGGCCTCTCCACAATGCAGGTTGTTAATAAGCCTTCCTCCAACCCTGATGCTGTGTTCTTCTTCACAGAGTCTAGCTTCTCTGAGCATCTGCTTATCATACAAATTGAGCAAGGAAGGTGAAAGGATATAAACTGGATGAACACTTTTCTGGATTTGCATTCAATGCTATGAATGCCTTTGAATAACAAATAAAACATAAGTAAAAATCTTTCTTGGTGTTTGCCTGAGGTCTCACTCCACCATATATCAGATATCAGCAATGATATCCCTCATTCCATGTCATCTGCTGAATCTCACGTGACCCATAGACTGCCATGTCTTCATTCCCCAGAAAAGCTAGTGAGTTCAATTTACCAACTTTCATATGTGTCTAAAATTTCCTTCCCCTGAATATTAATATTTGCTGCCCTTAAATATCTGATTAGCAGCTGAGCATGTAATCCTGTACTATGAGGGTCTTTATACTTATTCAAGGAGGGTTGGGGAAGAAAATAGAAATCAGCTGAGTGCTGGGACCTAATATTTTATGCTATCCCTTTCTAACACACTTCTGATTTTCTTTTTGATGATAAAAGTGCATTTCAAAACATTTCCCCACAATATTGAAAGCATCACAATAGGAAGACTAGACATTGTAGATGACGGTTTACAGTAGAAGGTGCATGTTCCTGAACTTTGAGGTAATGATGCAACTTGTCAAAGACTTCAGAATGCCTGTGGTTAAAAGTGCTGTCAGCCCAATCAGTCTTTATGGAAAGACTGATTTCATTTCATTTTCTCAAATATTCCTACTCTTATGAGGTAATCATAAGACCAAATAACCTTTCCTTGTTTATAGAATTGTTATGAGTCAAAACTGGCTAATGAAAACTGCTTACTTTGGTATCATAGTGTCATTATTAATGTATATCTGAATTTATTTAAAAAGTTAAAAAAAACTAAAGATCACAGAAATATATAAATAAAAATGTTAGATATGATTTTTCCATATTCCTAAGTAAAAAGTCCATGAATTTCTGACTTTCCTACAAGCCACTTGGGGAAGGATCCTTGCTCCCAACCTCTGTTCTATATTAAAACATCTTAGAATTTCTCCCTTTTGTAATTCTCCTGTTCTATCATCAGAAACTCTATTTTCCACTATATTCTTCTTAATTCAGAGTCTAAATTCCTCTTTCCCAGAGGTCCAAACTCCTAAGTGCTCCTTAAAATAACCTTCTGTAGGTTCAAGAAGGACAGTTTGGATTTAGCCTTCACAGAAAGGTCTAGAGTGATGAGATCTTTTCAAATCTGGTGTCTTAAAACCTGGTGTCTCCAATGGTATGAAATGGAAAGAGGCATCCTTACTCTGAGTATTTAATAAGTAGCTCTTGGAACACACACACACACACACACACACACACACACACACACACAACTCATTTCCAGGGCAGCAAATAAAATAAGAAAGTGTGACCCTGAAATCACCATGGAGCAATTCTGCTCCCATACAGAATTAGTATGAGTTGGACTTGCATAATCAGCCATGGGTTTTGTGTGGTTTATAGATGAACCTGATCTAATATAAAACCATTATTTTGGGGGGACATTGCTGCCCCCTGGTGGTCGTGGGAGCTACCCAGCACTGCTCCTGAGAGCCGCCGCAGGATTTGAATTGCCAAGCCTGGGGGCCACAGTCCTGCACTGAACCACTTACGCCACCGGGGCTCAGCCCTAAAACCATTATTAGAACCTCTGGATATTTTGAAAGTAACAGAATAATAATAGAGAAACCAAGATTTCAAATCATAAAAGTGTAAAAATAGTTTTTATTTGGGAAATTCTGTGTAAAAATCGTTGTTGCAATTACAAATGGATTCTAAACTAGTGGCTTGACTATGCCATGCATGTAGTAAGCAGTAGAGAAAGAGGCTGCCCGTTTTGTCTCTGGCTATACCACTCCCTAACTGGGGAAAGTAGCTTGCACACCTCAGAGAGCCTAATGAACCTATCAGCCCCCAGGATCCTGTAGAGTGACAGGAAGCCCGGATGGAACCCTGGGGGCAGGTTGTGACAGCATCTGTTCTTTTGAAAATGTGGCACAGAGTTCTGCTTATCAGTTACCAACCATATAAGGGTATTAATTATTTCTCAGTTTTATTCACAAGTAAGAAAGGACGTGGGGACATCCAGTCTCACATGCAGCAAATCCTCCTGCATGCAGCCCCTGAGAAGTTGTGAGGTATAGGTAGTTTAAAAGTGGCTGGCAGCAGGATCCACTGTGTTCACTACATTGACACACGTATCAGAATGTTAGGTAACATTACCGCTCTGAATGCAGAATATAGGTTTCCTGTCATATATCATGTTTAATAGATGTATTTAATATTCACTATTGAATATTAAAACTATACTCCCTTGAAGCAATATAGGCATCAAGAAAGCAAGAAAAATGACATGCTATTCTTTTTGCATGGTGAACATGGAAAAAGACTCAGAATAAATACTAAGCTGATCATGACAGGGGTGCCTGGGGAAGGCACATGGTAGTTGCCCAAAGCAGAAGAACCTCAGCGATGGAGTCCATGAAGCCCCTTTGTTCATAGTTATGACATTAACTTCATAATTCAGGCAACTTGAAAGCACTCCCCTTAGTGTCTTCGCCTGTCAAAGCCAGTCAATAAGATACACCTTCCTGCTTATTGTAGGGAAAAATTAAACTAATGGACATGACCACAAGAAACTGTTTTATAAAGATGCGTGAGTCTAATAGATCAGTGAGATAATAGTTCTATTATAAGCAAATTCCACTCAGCACACACAGTACTGTTTTACTTCGCAAACACAAATGAACTGGGTCATCCATGAACATTAGTGATCACGTATATTAAATACAAGTATCTCAACAAACGTGAGATGACCATTAAAATACTCTCTTTAGTAAGTTAAGGTTTCAGGGCTGACTCCAAAGTATTCATAGCTAAAAAGCATTTTCAATCATCATTAAGTTTGAGGTGGTACAAAGTTTTGAAAGAGGCACTAAAGCAGGTAGATATAAATTTATTCTCAATTTTTAAAGCTTAAAAAACATAAAAGTTAGAGCTAAAGTATTAAAATTGTTCTTGTGGATAGTTACCATCGAGCTGGTTCTGACTCTACGTACAAGAGAACTAACCACTGCCTGGCCCTGCTCCATCTTCCCTGCTCCATTTTGAGCCCCTTATCAGAGCCACTGTGTCAGTCCACGTGAAAATAGTAAGCCACAGGAGGTGTCTGCTGCTGTGTGCTCTCAATCAATTCCCGCTGATCGCAACCTTCTAGAACAGAGTAGACAGAGTCTCTTGGGGAGTAACTTTTATTGAGATCACTCACTGGTGGGTCCCAAGGGCTGGCTTTTCAGTTAGCAAATCAGTACCACCAGATTTAGGAAGAGTTTCAAGCTTTCATTTCGTTTTTTTTTTCTCTACATTTTTAAAGTCTTCCCTCTGGTACTCAGTAGTGGTCTGGGCCTGGCATCTCTGCACAGTGGTCTGAGTTCAGATGGTGACCTTTAAAGATTTCATTCCGTCTCCATTTCTCTTCTTTGAAGACTCCCTGGCCCTCTAACTTGGAGATGTTGTGGGCCTGGGGATGTGTGTGCTGACAAGTCAGTTTGAACACATAGCGATTCCACAGGCCAGCCTAGAATTGTGCTCTTTATGAAGCAGATCGTTCTTTTCCCTCTAGTGCTGCCAGATGGGCTTGAACTGCCAGCCTCTCATTAGCAGCCAAATGCTGCAGCATTGAGCCACTAGGGCTTCTATCCTGACATCAGTCTGCTGCCATCCATTCAATTCTGATCATAGCAACAGTATGGTTTGGGATTCCTTGACAATGTCATCCTGGGCCCTGCAACCATTCCTCTCCCAAGGAAAGTCTGATGAATCCTTAACTTCTGTTGGCTAGCACAGTGCTTCTTTTTGCTGTGAGCAATGAAATTTTTTGTCTGACATAGGTGTCTCCTGGTTTTTGCCATAATCCCTAAAATAGAAACTAATTTACTATATTGTATATAGAGTAAAATCTCAGAGCCTTCTTTGCTGTTGGCAGATAAGAAAAGAAGTTTTCCAAGCTTTAATCGCACACTAAACAAATACTTAAAATCCGCTCTTTTCCCATTACTCTAAATCTTTATTAACAAGTTACTAAAAATCATATAGAACTGTGAGTTATATAACACATTTTAAATAAAATTGGACAGACAAGGATCCCACAAAAAGTATTTCTCCAGGTCTCTGAATATCCTATGGTCAACTTGGGGTAGGCTTGGATCAAAGTTAGCCTTCTGTTTTCTAAAACCAAGAGTCTTATGTAACACAATCATATGTATTCCTTATTGAAGTTCATAAAACATATGCTGTACAATTAAGCAAGAAAATAATTTTAAATGCTAATAGCTAACATTTTATTGAATTGTTACAGTACAGGCACTGATCAAAGATTTTATTGCTTTGTGCATATTCCCATTTCATATTATAATACTATTATCTCTATTTGTTATCAATTGATTATCAATCTGAGTAGTTTCATTCTCAGTTAATATTTGAAATTACTAATTTAAAGTTTTCATAGACAAGCATAGGTGAAATAGAGATATTAAAGGAGAGGGTGGATAGATCTGCAGATATATTAAAAGAAACTGGGTTAGGTCATAGTTGAGTTAGAAAAACTAGGTCCAGAAATGACAAAATGCAGGGTTTCCAAAGACCTCAGAAATTTGAAGAAGAGATGTAGATATTCTTCTTAAGACTGTCTCTTGTCTTCTCTTCTTTGATTCTCCTTGCCTTTTCTTCCCTCGTCTATCAGCTTAGAATGCTCCACACAGGCACCATCAGCAATACTGACAACACCTGGACTCATAACTTCACTAACTGAGATAAAATGGCTCATCTCTCTACCTTAGTTTAAAGATCACAGAGGAGTCTGATTGGCCCTATAGCTGCTAGGTACCCATGATAGCTAAAAACTTCCATTATACACTTTAACTCCTAACCTTCAAGAGGGCACTAATCTCAGGAGGAGATACTGGACAGATTAAGCAAAGAAATATCTAAGGCAACGTGTCAAAAAATCATGGTCCATAATTACTTTTAAAGTATCAACTTAAAATAAATAAAGTTAAATTAAATAAAAGTATAAACTAGCCATATCAATATCATATTTTACAAAGAAAGTAGTTTTTTTTTATTCAATGACACAATGTGAATGCAACACAGACCCCATGTAGTTAAAGGCCTCCTAGTGCCTATCTATGAGCATGCCACAAAGGTGTAGAAGATTTGTCTTTGTCTTGAACCATAGGAACTTTTGAAGATCCTTGGATGTTGTGATTCACCAATAGCCTAACAGTTGGTAGTTCAAACCTACTTACTGATATCATGGGAAAATGTCCAAGAGATCTGCTGTCATAAAGATTGTGGTTTTTCTTCATTGCTGTGAGTCCATTATAACTTATGGTGATTTCCTGAAATCCCCTTGGACCAATTCTACCAGGTAATACAAGGAGGTTCCATGAGTTGGCATTAACTCAATAGGAATGCATTTGGTTGGGGGGTTAGGTATTTTTTGCCTTCATTGATATTTTCCTCCAAACAAAAGTATTCTATGATTGTATTTGGTACAAGGTGAATATATTAATATTGTGAATTGAAACATTTTCTTTAACTGAAAGTTTGTTTTCTTATTTTAAAGGTCATGAAACTATTTTCATGGAAGCTTACAAGTATTAGCCCTAAGCATTGTGTTTAATGATATGTCGAGTAAGTTGGTGTCAATTGAATCACACCACCAACCACTCTTCAATAAGGTACAGCCTTGAGAATCTATTCCATTGAACTTCTAAGACTATAATTATGATAAAATCAAAGATTCAAAACAATTGGCCAAAAAGTTCAAGGATGCTCTTTCATAGAAGAATAACTTCAATGTCATCACCTACCTATAAACAGTCATTCTCTTGTCTTATGTACAAATGTTTCAAAACCAAACTTGCCATCGAGTTGATTGCAACTCATAGAGACTCTCCAGAGAGAACTGCCAATGTGGGTTTGCGAGACCGTAATTCTTTACAAGACTAGAAAACCGCGTCTCTCTCACTCAGAGCAGCTGGTGGCTTTGAACTACTAACCTTGTGCTTATGGAAAACTTAGAACGAGAGAAAGTAAAATGTGCAAGCAGCTCTATCATGAAGATTCCATTGTTCCCTTTGAAATGAATAAGCTCGCAGAAATCAGCTTAGGTGTGCGAGTCTATTTACCTTCTGTTGTTTGACCTGATGCCGTTCTGCACTCCAGTCAATACAGAAGAGAGCAAACACTTTGGAGCTGTTTGACAGAAACAAACATTCCCAGCCTAAATATGAGGACGCCACTTTACATTATTCATTGAGTCATTCAATAAATCTTAGATAGAGTCTACTACATAAGTTGCTTGGGATGTGAGCCCAAGTCTGGAGGTGTAAAAAATGTCTGATAAATCTAGATACAAATAAATGATGCAGCTGTGTGTGTGTGTGTGTGTGTGTGTGTGTGTGTGTTAATGAAGCTAAAAGGGCAATGGGCAGATTTTGAAAGAGACTGTTTGCCTTGTGAAGCTTTGTTCTATCCTGAAGTTGAAGTTGATGAGGAATCAAGGAATGATTTGAACTGAAGCTACGATGTGATCATATTTACACTTTAGGAAGATAACTATAGTGACAGTAAGCATTTGATTTCAGTTGCACTTTCAAAATAGAATCCCTTTCAACACGAAGTCTTTAAACATAACAGTGTCAGACGGCACCCTGCAAAGGTTCCTAATAAATTAGTGTAAAGTAAAACCTTCCCCATAAAGTGGGGGATAGAGGGGGTGAGGGTGGGGTGGGGGCGTTAAACATTGTTCTAATACGCAGGCAAGTAAAGAACTGCCACAGAGGCTAGATTGGAATGGAACAAGACTACCACATGACGCAAATGAGCCATACAATGAACTACACTAAGAGTATAAGAGAAAACTTCAAGCGGGAACAAAAATTTGGTTTGCCGGATTTACCATGCATTATTTCAAAACAATGAGTACACTAAGACTGACATCTCAAGGCTCTAGCTCTATGGCTCCACCACGTGGATAAACTGAGATGTACCAAAGAACGTTGCTTGGAAGATGTTAAAAAAAAATCAGACATTAATAATTATTTTTTATATCTAAGTGTAAGTTCCTGGAAAGTAGTTTCATAATCATGCTCCTTTATTCTTATAAGATACTGAAATAATTCAGGTATAAATTTTAAAAGAGCAAAATAAATTGATTGATTTTTATTACTGCAGAAGTGTCTACATCTTATTTAACTATGCATGTAATTGTCTTCAAAAAACTAAAATGTATAATTCTTAATGGCAAAATAAAACATCTTCATAGTCTGTAAACTTTCATACATGATTGGGGATTGCAATTTGTCAATATCTGTTCAAGCAAATTCAGAAAATGAGATATTAAACTGATGAGATTAACACTGCATTTCTAATTCTCCAGCCTCCAGACAATTTGCTCAATAAGCAATTTTTCAGTTCATGATTAAATTGTACTTTCCATCTCAAACCTTTTCTCGAATTTGCATTTTGATTCTACAACCTGGTTTAGTCTGTCAAACCAAAAATGTGAATTTTCCTTCCATAGCATTGTTTTTGTTCTGGAACAAACATAACTCTTATAGCTCAAAAGTATCAAGGTCTATTAAGGAGAAAATAACTTTTTTTCTAAAACAGAGTCATTGGGTAAGGCCTAACTATTTTGGTTAATTTTTTGACAAACATTTTGAAAAAAAAGGAACAGTAATTAAATCATTTAATAACCACTTTGAGACCATCTGCCATGTAGTAAGATACTATGTGAGCAAAGATATCTAAAAACAGGATCCCTGCTTTGAGGGAGTTTTGAGTGGGTATTAGAAGAGTTTATACATTAAAACAGTCAAACAAGGCAACACAGAACAAATTGAAAAGGACAAGAGAGTGGAAGAGAAAGTTGGAGTGAAAGTTAATGAGAAAGAGGAATTCACAGTAAATTGGAATAATCAGGGAATGTGCAGGAGAAACCAAATTTAAGATAAGTGGACCTAAAAGAATTGAGTACAAGCAAAGTTTGGTGCATTGTCAGCAAGAACAGTGGGGAGAGCAAACACAGCAGTGGAATGGACTTGCATTTGCCTCATGTTGGAGCTTTTTACAAATGGAGGAGGTAGGCTTTGACCTTACTGAACCAAAATCTGCATTCTAACAAAATACCCAGGGGATTGATATGTACATTAATGTACATATGTACATTGCCAAAGCACTCCTCTAGGAATGCAATCAGAAACCTTGCTTCACAATTGTTTTCTAGAGCTACCATGAACCAATCATACTGTTCAACAGTTCAATCATATCAAAAAGAGTTGTGTAGTCATCACCGCAATCGAGTTTGGAAACTTTTCTTCCTTCTTGTACCCCTTAGCGATGATGCCTCATTTCCTTCATTCTTACCCACTTCCGAGTCCCTAGACCATCATTAATCCATCTTCATAAATGCACCCATCTTGGCTTCCCTACAGAGAAAAAAAACCCTAAACATGGACAAAAATGCAAAAACAGACCTAGCATCAATGACCATTTAAAACAGAAACATCTCAATCTAAGAAAGTGGAAAATACTTTAAATTTTAGAATACCTTTTATGGTAATAAATCAGATAATAAACAAGTACTCTCGGTTTTGTTGGGCTAATGGTCCCTATCTTCACTCAGTTCTGCTATAGCATGAAAAGCAGACATAGTAACTACATGCAATGAATGTTGCTTTGTTACAAAACACTTGGTTTCCTCATTCCATGCAAAAATTTAAATTCCTTACCATTTTCATGTGCCATAAATGCTATTCTTCCAATTTTACTCTCAGTATGTTAAAAATAAAAGAAACATTGACCAGCTTTCTGGTCATTTTTTTTATATATATCTTTTTGTTGTATTAACTGTTGTTGATTTATTTATTTGTGTTCTTTTTTATATATTTTACTCTGCCTTGCTTTTGTACTATTATTATCTATACATGTCTATCTGGACAAGATAGGCGGAATGAAAAATCCAGAGGAGCGAACAATGGGACTGACGGTTCTGGGGCGACACTGAAGTGGGAAAGATGGGGGAAAAGGAGGGAGATACCAACAAATCCAAGAGCAAGGGAAGAATAAGTGATCTAAAATTGTTGGCGACCCAGGCATAGGACACTTGGGGGTGTGGGGGTTGGGGGGAGTGGGTTCATTCAAGGACAATGTAGCCAAGAGGAATAACCAAAACCTGGATGAAGGCCAAACATGATAGTGGGACGGGAGGAAAGTAAAAGGAAATAGAGGAAAGAACTGGGAGGCAAAGAACATTTATAGAGGTCTAAATCAAGGCATGTATATATGTAAATACATTTATATACAATGGCAGGGGAATATATGTACATATAATAAATATTTATTTATAAAATATTATGATAGTGGATGGACATTGAGACTCCACTCAAGTACTCCCTCGATGCAGGAATGTTTTGTTCTACTAAAACAGCACTTGGTGATATTCACCTTCCCTGATACAATTGCTGAAGATAAAATGGGTGCATAACCAAATGTGGTGAAAAAAGCTGATGGTGCCTCGCTATCAAAAGATATAGTGTCTGGGGTCTTAGAGGCTTGCAGCTAAACAAACAGATATGTAGCTGAAAAACGATAAAACTCACATGGAAGTAGCACACCAGACTGTGTGATCATGAGGTGTTCACGGGATCAGGTATCAGGCATCCAAGACCCAAAGCAAAACAAACAAAAAGTATATCAATGGAAATGAAGGAGAGGACAAAATGGAGACTCAATGCCCATCAGTAGTCAATCGGATACCCCTTGTCAGAATGGCTACAAGGAAGAGAAAGCCAGTCAGGGTTCAGAATAGCACTGATGAAACACGTAACCTTCCTCTGATTCTTTAAGGCTTCCTCCCCTCCCACCCCTACTACCACAACCCCAATTCTATCTTACAAATCTGACTAGATCACAATACGAATACTGTTACAGATAATAGCTCACAACACAGGGATTCCAGAACAGATAATCCCCTCTTGACCAATAAGAGTAGAAGTGATACCAGTAGAGTAGAGAGTGGAGGTGTGGGGCAGAGAAAGGGAGAACCTATCACAATGATCGACATATAGGGGATGGGGATCCCAGGGGGGTGTAAAGCAGAAAAGTGGGTGAAATGAGACAAGTCAATGTAAGACATAAAAAAAGAATTTATAAGTTATCAAAGGCGTACAGGGGAAGGGGGGTTAGAATGAGGAGCTGCAGCCAGAGTCTCAAATATAAAGAAAATGTTTTGAAAAAGATGATGACAATGTATGTACAGATGTGTTTGACAAAATGGATATGTGTATGAATTGTGATAAGAGCTGTAAGAGCCCCCCCAATGAAATAAAATTAAAATTAATACATAAATAAGCTTTGATTGGGTTTGATTTTGACCCATCCTTGTCTGATAATACAGAGCAGTTAGTGGAGATTCTGGGAACGAGGTCACATTCAATTACTTTTATTATCTAAGTCAGTGTTTTCCAAAGTGGGCAATACCATGTTCTAAGAAGTACTGGAACCAAATAGGAGTCCTGCAAAAGCAGAAGCCAACACTTTATTCTGCATTTGGGGCTATTATACTACACAACATTTTAATTGCAGGAGATTTAAACAAATTATTTTCTGAAAAGGGGGTTGTAGCCAAAATAAGTTTGAGGAAACTACGTAAATTCTAGGAAGTCATTGATCTTGCAAAATTCTATCATGTGATATCCAATATCATTTCTAACACCAAGACCATCTTTTCCTAGGATGGTTTCTTCTTTGTTTCCAACTTCTGCGTTCCCTTTGTCAATCATCATCAATGCATCTTGATCGCATGTTTGATTAGTTTCAGACTAAAGACATTGTAGGATTCTTCCATTTCTGCATAATTAGCTTTTGTGGTTGGTGCATAAATTTGAATAATAGCTGAATTGACTAGATTTCCCTGTATGAAGACAGATAATCCTATCACAGAGTTTTCCTCAAGATAGATCTTAAAACATCCTTTTTGACAATGATTACAAAATGTTTTGCCTTGAATCTGTCATTCCTAGCATGGTAAACCAAAGGAGTTTATGCTTCAAAATGGCCAACACAAGTCTCTTTCAAGTCAGTAGTTCCTAGAATGTCAACATTTATGTATTCCATTTCATTTTTGACAACTTCCAATTTTCTTAGATTCATATTTTATCCTTCAAAGAAGATGGAAATCATGCAAAGAGTCATTGTACTGAAAAGAATTAGTCAACAATCCACCATTTTAGGAAATAGCATACAAGCAAGAACCAATGGTACTGAAGGAAGAAGTTGCATCTCTGCTGCAAACATTCACTAAAAACAAGGCTCCAGGAATCGATGGAACACCAATTGACTCAATGGCAATGAGGAGGAGGAGTAAAGTAATATCACCTGCAAGTAAAATTTTGCTGAAGATCATCTAATAAAGGTTGCAGCAGTACAGTTGGCAGCCAGAGGTTCAGGCCTGACTCAGAAGTGGAGTGAAACAAGGGATATCACTGCTAATTTCAGACGGATCTTGGCACAAAGCAGAGAATATCAGAAAGATTTTTGTTTATGTTTTACCGACTCTGCTAAGAGATTTGACTGTGTGGATCATGACAAATAATAGATATAATCTTGAGAAGAATGGGAATTCCAGAGCACTTAATTACACTTATGAAGAACCTGTACATGGATGAGGAGGCAGCTGTGCACACTGAACAAGGAAAAGCTATGGATTAAAATCAGGAAAGGTATGCATGAGAGGGTGCACCAGATTTATTCAATCTGTATGCTAAGAAAATAATCGGAGAAGCTGGATTCTATGAAGAAGAAAGTGGTGTCAGGAGTGAAGGAAGGGCTTATGAATAACCTGTTCTATACGGATGACAGACCCTGCCTGGCTGATATCCACAAGGACTTACAGCACTTGCTGATGAAGATCAAGGATGGCAGTGTGGATGACAAATTAATGTAAAGAAAGCTAAAATCCTCAGAGCTGGACCAATAGATAATATCACAACAATCCAAGAAAAGATTGGAATTGTCAAGGATTTTGTCTTTTTGGATTCACAATCAGTGATCATGGAGTTAGCAGTCAAGAGACACAACGCTTTGGGTAAATCTGTAGTAGAAGACCTCTTCAAAGTATTGAAGAGCAAAGACGTATCTTTGAGGTCTAAGGTGCACCTTACCCATGCTTTGGTATTTTCAATAGCCCCTTATGCATGTGAAGATGGCACATTAAACGGGGAGGAACTAAGAAAAATGATTGATTTTAATTATTGTGCTGGTGAACTGCATTGGATGTACCATGGCTTTCCAAAAGAACAAGCAAATCTGTCTAGGAAGACACAGAACCAGAATGCTTGTGGGGGGAAAGGATGGCAAGACTTAGTCTCACATTCCTTGAACATGTGTTCTGGAGAGACCAGTCCCTGGAAAAGGACATCAGACTTGCTAAAGTACAGGGACATCAAAGAAGAGAAAAGCATCAAAGACATGGTTTGTCATAGTGACTGCAACAATGGGCTCAAACATAAAAACAATTGTCAGGATGGGGGAAGACCAGCCCGTGTTTTGTCCATGCAGTACCCAGGGTCACTAGATGTTGGAACCCACTCAACAACACCTCACAACAGTAACAACAGCATGACCATAAAACATTTAAGTCAGATTTTGGATAATGATTTTTTCTTCACCTTTTTCAACTAAGGGGAATATGATACTCAATCTTTAAAAGTTGATATTAAAGTTTTCCATGGTGATACGTATGTGTATAAACATGATGGTCAACAGTTTCATTTTGTTGTTTATTTTCTTTCTTTCTTTCACAGATATACCCAAGGATATTATGCAGTTTCATTCAATCAGGCTAACAGAAAAATCAAGACCATCTATGATAAGGTTGCTATCATTCTCCCATGCTTAGAAAAAAAATACTAATACAACTAGTGGTTTTCAAAGTATCTTTTGAGTTCTGAATATTGCTTGGGAACTTGTGAGAAACACCAACAAACCAGCCTGCCCATGATAGCTTAAATTACAAACTCTGGAGGTAAACCCAGGTGTCTGTGTTTTGAATTCTCCAAATGAGTACCCAGAAATACATTGGATGAAAGACCTATACAGCCACAATAAGTCAGAATTGACCCAGTGGCGATTAATGATAGCACGTGTCATAGTTCTATTAGGACTATAACATATATTGAAAAATCTGCCTTCAAAATCATGAATCTGACATAACTGGTCTATGAGCAGATATCTGGTTCTCACTATCAGAACTGATCTTCTTTCCTTTTAAGTAGGAACACGTAAAACCTTCATTAGCTAACAGTCACAGATCATTTCCAAGTTAAAGTACTGGAACTCTGGTCTTTCTATTCTGCTCAAACTCCTTGACACTATTAGACACAAATTAGTCCACCTGCAATTCAAGGTTCTCTGCTAATCTTTCTATTCACTCATATCTCAGATAATTCACCTTCTTCTCCAACCATACGTTTCTTCCTATCACGACAGAGCCTCTATGCTGTGCCCTATGGTTTTTGCCAAAGCAAATTCCATTCACTTGAACTGCCAGCTCTCTCAATACCAATAATAATTCAAATCCACATCACTACTGTCAGTCAAGTAATCCTTAGCATTTGTTGAGTGTTTTAGTAGAATTCATTCAAAATGTTCACTCTTAGCATGCATTAATTAATTTAATTCTCACAATACTATGCTAATTTCACAAAGACACTTGGCAAGGAGTAAAACTGGGATTTTAATTCAAGATGCTGAACTTTGAAACCCTCAATTGGGTTCTACAAAGGAAATATAACTAGAGTAAGTTGAAAAGTATTGCTTCAGAGTGGAGAAACCTTCATGAAAAATAGTATCAGAAGGTGAATTGTTTATTTCTCAATATATCTTCCATCTAGTTCACACATTTCAGAAGATTGTGTGTCCATCTCCCAATGCCTTCTTCAATGAATTCTGCTTTCTTTGAACTATTGCTCCAAATCAAGAATTTTGACAATCTTGAAGGACTAAACTTATATTTCTTTTAAATGTTCTTTGTGCTTTGGGAACAAAAAGAAGTTGAAAGGAGCAAGATTAGATTGTAGAGTAGATGAAGTAAGGTTTCCCAAATAATTCTGGCAGGTCAACCACTGTTACACCTGAAGAATGGGCAGGAGCTTTGTTGTGATGCAAGAATAATTCCTTGTTGCAACTTTCCTGGTCTTTTCCTCACCAATGCAGTTTCCAATTTTCTTATAACTTTTTCATAATAAACTGCCTAATTGCCCTATGTCCCTTAAGAAATATATCAAGATCACCACTTTGAAGCTATTACACAAACAAAGTTGACATCATTTTGCCTTGAATTTAAATGGCCCTTCAAATTTTCTTGGAAGCCACTATTTACATTGCACCTTTTGGGATATTTTTGAAGCTCCCAAATGAGACCAGGGCAAGTGTATGACTGCAAGACCTTGTCTGCAGCCATGTACTGATCATGGAGACATGTTTAAGCATGCTTTGTTTGGAATAAATTCTTGCATGTGTGAATTGGGGGGCCACGTAACAATACCTTTGGGTTTAGCCTCCTATGTACAAGCCATTGTCTCAACCCCTGTATTTACCCTTTCTTCCTTCAGTGCCTGTGTTAAACAACTTTGAGCTTTTGACTTTCATTTTCTTAGAACATCAAGAGGCTGAATAGAATAGAGCCATAATAAGGATAATCTTGAAGCGAGAGAAATTCTTCATGGTCCCACAGAAAATTATAGCACACTTCATTGTGGCCAACCAATCAAACCTGACCACATTTTGGTGCTAGTTGAAATAGATTTCTCTTGATTTTTTTGTATGTTTGGACTTACCATTAAGCAAATACATGAAAAGTCGTAGTGATGGATAGAAATACCTGCTGCTTTTAAGTTGTTAGCAGGAATGGATGTAGGTTAAGTTCTAAGGCCTGATTCTGTCCTTTGTAACACAGGACAGGACACAGGGGATGTCACTCAGGCAGACAACTCAAGTCAGCATTCGGCCTGCTCACTTTAATAAGAAACAATCATACATGAGGCTTAATGTGAGGGCGTATCCAACTACATACAATGTACTGAATGTGGTTAATTTAAATGTAGCTCAATTCCTTTTTTTTTTATTCTCCAAATATAGTCAATGTTCATTTTCACTTTTGAGTAAATTTTTTTTAAAAAATTGAAAAAAATCATTATATCAGAAACCCACAGGTTTCTTATACCCTATTTGTCTTCCTAAATATATTGTGAGTCAGCAATTTTACTCACATTCCTGTGGAAATTATATTTTGCTATCTCCTTCAAGTGTCTAGTTTTATTTTCATTTGTATAATTGACAAATGTCTTTCCAGAAAGCAAAATAAAGTTTACACTGTATATATAACTACCATGAATCTCAGATTCTAGACATTAACTCCTTTATCTGAACTGTATCTTTTTCAACCTGTCTTAGTTATCTTTCTCTTTTTAATTTATTCCCTTTCCCCTCACTGAACCTTTCAGAATTGAGAATTCATTACCATTTCCTTCCTCATGTGATCTCATTCTCTTCTTTTTATTTTTGCTTCTTTTCTTAGCCAATTTGCTTGTCCAAATTATAGATGTGTCCAAGGGACATCTGCATCTTCAATATTATAAACTACCTGTGGCATAAATTTGAGAAATATGAGCGATGTGGTAAGTCCTCCCCTCAAGTGTACTACTATGGATTGAATTGTTGTAAGAATGTGTTGTAAATCCTAAACCCCTAGACCTGTGATCATAATCTCACTTGAAGATCATTTTTGTTTTGTTACATAAATGAGGCCGTATTAGGGTTGTTGTGCTTTGAGACATTATTTTTTAAGATCTAAAAAGAGCAAATCATGCAAGGTAGGATAAATGGGTCAAGACAGCTGCCATCGCAGGCGAAGATAACCAAGGAGTCAAGAACTAAATGATGAAAATAGGGGAGGGCTTTCCCCCAGAGAAACCCTTCTTCAAGAGCTGGCAAGCTCAAGGGCAATAATCAAGATGAGATCCGAAAAACTTCCCGAAGGACCTCACACCTTGACCTCAAACATAGAAATTAGGGGTCTAGGTCAGGCTTGTTGTCAACAAAAGGTGCAAGAAAAGATAACTATAAATGAGTCATGTTTCTACTTTCCCATTCACGTCGCAAAATGTCCCCGAGGACTCCGGGCACACTGACCTGCAGGCTCTTTATTGAAATAGTCAGGGATCCGATCCAGAAGTCTAAGGACCTTTGCCCCTATCTTTGGGGCCCCTAAGCCTTTCAGAGGATTACGTAAGTCGTTTACTCCCCTACTCTTGCAAATCTGTACTTAAACATCACCTCGGGAAAGTCCGAGCACCATTTAAAAAGTGACCACCTCCAACTGCCCCTTAGGAATTGTTTACGTCAGTCACTCTCTTGACTCGGAGCCCGTGCCTTTTGGCCAACCCTGCCGCGTGGCTTCGCCTTTAAAACTGCAAAAGAGGCTCGCGCGGAGGCGGGGCCGTCTCCGTAGGCTCCGCCCCCTCGCGTTGCCCAGCCACGGGAAACGCGGGCCGGGGCGTCCGGCTCCCTGCGCCACGTGACGTGACGTCACCGAGCTGGCGCCGGCCGCGTTGGCTGCAGGCCTTCGGCGGGCCGCGGTTTCGGCGGAGCTGGTTCCCATCCATCCCCGCGTCGTTGTCGTCTTTGGAGTTCCCCTGGCTCCCCCGGGTGACCTCGCGCGCCACGATGTACCACAACAGTAGCCAGAAGCGCCACTGGACTTTCGGCGGCGAAGAACAACTAACACGCCTGCGGGCCGACGCCAATCGAAAATTCAAGTGCAAAGCGGTGGCCAACCGGAAGGTGAGATCCCGGCGGCAGTTCCCAGGCCTGGGCCCCAGAGCCTGGAGCCGCGGGGGAGCCGCTCCCTGCCCCCTCGGGCCTTCCGCCTCCGGTCGCACAGTGAGTTTCCATTCGGCGAATCGGCGGCCCGTCGCGGCGAAAGGCAGCCAAGGAAGTCATCTTTGTAACGTAGCGGACAGACTTGGAGGGAAGGCACCGTGTGCGGGCGAGCGCAGTCCGCTCGTGGGGCGGGGACGTGGCCGGGTGGAGGAGTGGGGAGAGGCATGCCCGTGAACCGGGCCGTTGGCCCAGATAGAGCCCTGGAGGCTGGGGTGAGAGGTGGGGCCGTTCTCCGCGGCCAAGTGGAGCATCTGGCAGGAAGCGTCTGGAGAAGGAAGGCAGGGACCTTAAGTTCAAGAAAGGAGTTTGAACTTTACACTGTAAAACCTTTCTAAAAGGCAGTCAGTGTCTGTTTTCGAAGCAGCCCCCCTGACAACTGAGTGGTCAGACATAGACTGGGTGACGCAGAGGAGGCCCGCAACGGGAGCCCACGGGCGCAGAATAATTGACAGAAGATGGTTTGGACCTGCCAACCTTGCCTCTCTGGTACAGCTGCCAGCTTAGTCTTTTTTCCACAGATGACACCACTCATTCGAGTACAGACTTCTCGCAATGACTTGATGCCCCATTTAGTAGTTACTATAGTCTTAACCTTTCATTTGCTACTATTTCGCTTCACTGATTTTGTGCTGTACTCATTGTGTGTGTGTATCCTTTAAAACATATATGTAAATGTAAGCATGTATGTAACTCTCTAAAACTCACTGTCAACGAGTCAATGCTGACCCATAGCGATTCCCTATTGGTTCTGGGCACTGTTTAATAGGCAAGTCTTTCTCCCACAGAACTGCTGGTGGTTTTATGAAGCGCGGGTGGCAGCCCAACGCTTAACCACCGCACCACCAGAGCTCATAGCAGAGAGAGAGAGTGTGGTGGTTAGCTGCTGCTCAGTGACCTTCAACTTAGAGCCACCTCGTCTGTAACAAAAGAACTACTGCCCAGGCATCAGCAGTTGTACAGCCCTCTCCCCCTTTGTTGTGTTTAAGCTCCGTGTTGGAGCTCCTGTGTCCATCCATCACATTGAGGACTTGCATCTTTTTCCTTTAACCCTCATCTTTAGCAAACAATACCCCTCTCCAAGGACTGACTGGTGTCTTCGGATAGTACTCACCACCCTTCTTTCTAAATCTCCCCGTCTCCACTTCTAGAGAGCACCGTGGCTTTACTTCTTCCCAGACATTGTGCCAACCTCTGGGAGTCCGTGGCGAAGACAGTATGCTTCAGCAAAGCCATCACTTGGCAGCATCAATTGTTCAGTTCTCGAGATTCATTGTCCAGCTTTTGCCTGTGTATTAGGTGATGGAAAATGCAGTGGCTGAGCTTGTGTACTTCTTAACCTCCAAAGAAGGCTTTTTGCAGCAGATGCATGTAATGCAGTAATCTTTTGGGGGACTTTTGCTTCCATGGGCGTTGATGGGATCCAAGGAAAATTAATTGCTGCACCAATTTCATTTTTTTCCTCCAATTATCATGCTTTTACTAATTGCTCCATTTTGTGAAGATTTTTGCTATGTATTGAAGTATAATCCATCATCTTTGATGTTTATCCAGTAAGTGCTTTGAGTCTTTCGTCATACAAAATTGTTTCATCTGCATATTGTAGATTATTAATGTCTTCCACTAATTCTGATGTTACATTTCTTCATATGTCCAGTTTATCAGATTATTTGCTAAGCTTGCAAATTAAATGAAGTAAAATGAACAAATCGCAGCCGAACACACACCTTTGCTGACTTTAAACCAGGCTGTTTTCTTTCAACAACTGCCACTTGCACTATCTATAACTTTCACTTGAGCACCATTAGTGTCCTGGAATTCTCATTATTTGCAGTGCTATCCATATTTGTAAAGATCCAGAGTTGCGTGCCTTTGCAAACTCAAAGAAGCACAAGCAACTTTCTGGTATTCTCTATTTTTTGCCAAGATTCAGCTGATAGCAGCATTAATGTTCCTAGTTCTACATCCTTCTCTTAAATTTGAATTTCTAGCAGTTTTTTGTGAATGTATTGCAGCAATCATTTTTTTAATGATCTTAAGCAACATTTTGGTTGTGTGCGCTATTATTGATGTTGCTTAGTTTTTTTTGGCATTCTGTTGGGTCACCTTTGGATTGGGATGGGCATGATGATGTGCCTCTTCCATGTTGGTTGGCCAGCTCTCTGACTTCCGCGTTTCTTGGCTTACGTGAGTAAGCTCCTCTGCTGCTGCATCCGTTTGTCATACATTTCCTCTGGTTTTTCCATCAGTTCTTGTGGCTCTGCTTTTTCTCTCATACCTTTATGCAGCCCAGCACCCTTCCATCAGAACCACTAGTTCTGGATCATGGATCTCTACTGAAATGGTTGAATATTGACCACTTAGTTTTGGTGCACTGATTGCGTATTTCTTCCATCATCCTGTGGCGTTTACTGTGTCATTCAACATTTTGTTCATATACTGCATAAAAAGGTTTCAAAAAGTGGGGAAGTTTCATTACGTTTTAATTCCATTTTTCCACAAATTTTTTAAGCCCACTTATATATGTATGTGTATATTGCACATGTGTATAACCCCCCCCCCCGCCATTGAGTTTATGGTTATTCATAGTGATTTTATAAAAGAGCATAGTACAGTTCAGATAAATGTTCTGTAAAAGGTTGACACAGGTGAATATGTAAGAGATAATGTCGTGAGGCTTAGAATTATCTTTGAGACATTTTTTGGGGTTTCTTCTACTTAATAAATTGCAACAACAGACCTTTGAGCCTGTGACTGCACTTTATATACGATGTATTAGCCAGTTGACACGTGAGGAATTGTAAGATGATATCATTTCAGTGTAATACTTTTCTAAAGCTATTTCGTATAACCATTAAAGTTCCATGGCCACTGAGTTAATGGACAACTTCACAGCCACATAGGACATAATGGAGGGCCCCATGGGGCTCCCGAGAATGTCCTCTATGGGAGCAGCTGCTCTGCCTTATCCCATGGAGCGAGTGGGGGTCAGTTGTAGACCTTTGGGTTTGGAGCCAGGTGTCAACCACTGCACGAGTCGGGCACCTATGTAACAGCTAGTAATGAAAACCTGAGGCTTGGTATACTGGTCCTTTGCTTGGACACAAACCAACATTTACTATGAATAGGAAGAAAATTTCGAGACTAATTTAGTGAATTTATATTATAATTTTAAATCTGCAGGTTCTTCCAAATGATCCAGTCTTTCTTGAGCCTCATGAAGAAATGACACTCTGCAAATACTATGAGAAGAGATTACTGGAATTCTGTTCAGTGTTTAAACCAGTGATGCCAAGATCTGTTGTGGTGAGTTGTGGTTGTAATGAAGTTATGTGTTCTTTATTTGACTATGACATGCAACCTTTTCTGACTTCCCTTTTTCAAATTTCCAACTCCGTTGCCTGGTCAGTGTTGTCAAAACTATGCCTTAGTTGTGTGTAACTTTAACATATATTTGTTAAGTGTTGGTCATCTATATATGTTTTGGTAAAAATAGCCATGAATGTCTCTTTTTTACCCTTAAAAATGATTTAACTCTTATTTCATAATCAAAAGAATTTTGTGGTCCACTAGTTAGGTTATAACATTCTTATTTAAATTAAATTACCTTTTCCTTCAAGTTCTGAACTAGTGAACAAAGACAGTGCTTTTCAACTCTTACCGCATCCATATCATTGAAATAATACATTCATTCATCAGGTGTAATCATATGTACCCACTAACACTTAAGCTGTAATGCTTCTTCCCTCTCCACATTGAGGCATAAAAGATAGAGATTTATCTTTGGTTATAAAATAGTATTTAATAATATATAAATTATTAAAATAATAATAAATTTTAATTATCAAGGGTTATGGGAAAGTGAGGAGGGAGGGGAAAAATGAGGAGCAGATACCAGGGGATCAAGTAGAAAGCAAGGGTTTTGAGAACAACAAGGGGAAAAATGTACAAAAGTTCTTGACACAATGGATGTGCATGTGGATTGTAATAAGAGTTGTACGAGCCCCCAGTAGAATGATTTAATACATTTTAAAAAATTGTCTTGTGGTTTCCCAGTTATAGCTTAAGAATCCTAGTATTTTCTGCCTTTTGTTTGGTGAGGGCAAATGAAGAGAAAGAGGTGTATAGTACTTTGGGGCTATCTAGATTTACTATATTACTGCCTGCCATTTTTCTGTTTTTCCCTTCTGTTTTAGAATATAAGCTGGGGGGACGGGGAGATTAAAAAGGGGTCATAAAATGTTTTGCTTTACAAATGCTTATTGTGAAGATAATATATGAAAGTAAGTCTGCTTTAAGTTTATAGTTATTCAGGTTAATTTACCTGTGACCGAATCGAGAAGAAATCTCCAGCCCTACCCACATAGATGTTCACTCTTTATATGAAATATATTCAAAATATTAAACTGAAGAATGTTAATTTTTCTTTTTTAGTATATCATACTTTCATCTTCGAGCTCAAAGATGCAGAAAGATACACATGATTAGTTTCTATCTCCAGTTTAGTTCCATTCTTTTCTGATAAAAGTGGGAAATATAGCATATAACAGGCTAAAAGTAGATGAGATGAGTGGTAGCAGGACAAAATTAGTGGTTTTTAATCATCCAGAGAAAAAGAAAACTCAGAAAAAACTTCTTCAGGATCAATAGTTTGCATTACTGATCTCCTCTGAGACCAAACTGGATGGCACAGCTGCCACTTGTTAGCGCTGTGACCAGGCCATGATAGATGTATCCTGAGAGAGAAAAATATTGGCTGGAACCTGATTTTTTACAAATGCAAGTTTACTGCACTGGTGCAGACTGGTATCCCAAGGTACTTTTGAAATCTTGAACTCAAACTATCCTGGGATCACCTTTTAGCAAAGTAACATTATCTGACAACATAGCGCATAAGAGCCCTAAGTACTGGGCTCTCTTTTTAAAAAGCTGAGAGGTTACGGGAGCAGGGAACCAAAAGAACCAGAGTGGAAATAGTGACCATGTGTAAACATTGATCTCTTGTGTTCCTTTCTCCTCACTAAAGATGTGATTCCTGAGAATTGGAATAGAAACTGCTGAACCTTATCTCTGTAAATTTTCATTGAAAACACAATTTAAAAAAATTTTTTAAAGTAATTCAAGTGACCTTTCCAGAGAAGGAAATAAACTTTTCAAATTAACTTTGTGGAATTGGCCTTTATGTGACATATATATCTCTTAATTCATGAAGATTTGTTTTTTGTTTTGTAGAAGTTGACAACAGTAAACTTCAAAGATGTACAAAATGTTCTTTTTTTTCCTTTCATTGAGCAGATGATTATTTCATTGGCTTTTGCTTACTGAGGTAGCAGTTAAAAGCATAGACAAATCTTATTTGAATCCAATATGTGTCACCTACTAGATCTGTAACTTTGAACAAGCCAGTTAACCTTCTTGCTACTCAATTTCCTGTTTTGAAGTCGAGGTAATACTTCACCAAACTGTTAAAGATTAAATAAGATGATAGTTTTATGCTTGACATGGATTCTCACACATGGGGAGTCCCCAGTAAATGGTAGATGAAGTTTTTGCTACTTGTTTTTGAAGCACTGATCATGGGTATAGCATAAACCTGACTGGGACTGAGAAATGCTATTACCCCAACCATGTTTTTCTGTCAGGATTTTGTGAAATTGGCTTGTTATACTGTATTTGTTTTCATTTTTGTTGTCCCCCCTTTAATGAGCCTGTAGGATGATTATGCAGGATGCATGGGAGGGGGGCCGGGGGGAGGAAACAAACCCAAGATGGGACAGGGCCTCTGAGTGTATGAGCATTTCTGTATTAATTCACCACATTTGATTCTAACTAAAGAAAAATCAACAAGTATTGATATTTAAAAGAGAACTTTAAAGAGATCGTTTATATAAATAATTTTTCAAATGTTTAGTATATATCTTAGTCTGGGTAGACTAGAGAAACAAATTCATAAGCACACATGTATATAAGGGAGAAGTTTATATATAAGTGGAATGGAACATTGAGGACACATTCCAACCCAGTCCAGTTGAAGCCCACAAGTCTGATATTAGCCCATATGTTTGATATCGGTCTTTAAAGTCTTCAGATTCATGAGGCATATGCAATGACGTTAAATGCAGGACATTAATAGGCCAGTGGGTAATAAAGTCTTAGGATCAAGTGGTATTGTGAGCATCTCAGCACTGGCAGGGGCCTCTCTGTGGCTTCTCAAGAACCTTGGCACTGGCAGGAGTCTCTACATGCCTTTTCTGGCTTCAGAGGTATGGTGCCATCAGGGTATGTTCATGTGGCTTCTTGAGGATGTCTCACAGGGAGTCAGCCTTGTGTCTTGTTAGTAGAGCATCTCCAAGGGACTGAGAACTAAGTCCCTCACCTCCAGGCGGGAAATATAGCCAGATTTTCCAGAATTATCAGGAGAAAGCCATTCCCACACAGACATCTCGTTGGCTACCTCCAGATTGACATGCTAGCCCCCACTCCTCCACTCCCAGTCCTGAAATTGACACCAGATTGGTGACTGCCACAGTATATAATGTGTAGATTGTTATTTTTTACATCTGTAGTATGTTTATGTATATTTATGTATACTTATATTTTACCCCCTCCGTAGGGGACAGCTTGTATGTACTTCAAGCGATTCTATCTTAATAACTCAGTAATGGAATATCACCCCCGGATAATAATGTAAGTATAAATGATCAATTTAATGATTTACATTTATGAAGACTTATACTGAATGGGTGTGTGTGTGTGTGTGTGCGCGCGCGTGCGCGCACGCGTGCGTGCACGCGTGCACTTGTGCATGGAGCCCTGGGGGTGTAGTGGTTTTGTGTTGTTGTGCTAACCTCAAGGTCAGCAGTTTGAAACCACCAGCTGCGCCACAGGAAAAAGACTTAGTCTTTTCCTCCCGGAGAGCTTTACCGTCTCGAGAACCGCAGGGGCTGCCCTGTCCTATGTGGATGCTGGGAGTTGGAATCAACTTTCTGGCCATGAGCTTTGAGTTTGAGTACATGTGTGGAAAATATTGACTTCCTAATGAAGCATAATTTAAGACTTGTATTTTGTATTCTACTTGGAACTCAAAGGATCCTTTTTATCTTAAGGAGTTACCTCTTCAATATACTGATAGCTTTGGAATTTCAGTTGGCCCACATTCTGATTTTTCTTTTTTTTTGGGGGGGGGCATCATTGCCCTCTGGTGGTTGGAGTAGGAGGCCCAGCTTTTGCTCCCTTGGAGCTGGAATTGAATCTCCATCCCAGTGGGCCGCAGTTCCACGCACAACCACTATGCCACTGGGGCTCAGCCCGATTCCTTTTTTTTTTTGAACTGGCTACTTCTCACAATAATTCTTTGTTAGTGGCATCTCTCAGAGTGAGAATCACTTATAGTGACTCCTCCCTGAGCACATGTTTACAATATACACGTAAATTCTGCAAAGACCTATTGTGTTCTTTTCTCATCACTAAAAATGTGATTCTTGAGACTCATCAAACAGCTTATTTTCCTCCACATTTTCCACTTTTTTATTCTTTTTTTTATTCTCTTTCCACCAGTCTAGGTCATTCCCTTATTGGTTCCAATATTGATATTTGCAGGGTTTTTTTTCTTCCTAGTGTTGCTCTGAACCTATTTTAGTGACCAGGGGAGTTTTACAGTGTAGTGACCAGGTTTGTTCCTGAGATGATGATTCTCCACTCAAATGCATTGGGGAGACTACCCTTGATGGCCTTTTACAGTATTTCTTTAACTTACGTATTTGGTTTTATCTTCACATGTTCATAGGTAGCTTGAATTTGGGGTTGTTGATTTCTCTTATATCTGCATTTCATGATACACAATATTCTTATGCTCAGTTCTTTTTTGTTTAGGTTAAACTTGAAACCCACAGGGTAACTCAGCCAATAGTGATTGAATATTGGCACTACTGCATAGGTCAGCCTAATTTTATAGTTTGCCGTATGTCTCCTAGTAGATAAAAAGTTTAAGAACTTCCCTTTCCCTGCCCTGTAGTGTATCACTATTGTCAGGTAAATTTAAAAAGTACCTGTAAATATAAAATGTCTGTTCATTCATGCCTCTCTTCTCACCCTGATTTTTATTTCCAGGCTCACTTGTGCCTTTCTAGCCTGCAAAGTAGATGAATTCAATGTATCTAGTCCCCAATTTGTTGGAAACCTTCGGGAGAGTCCTCAAGGACAGGAGAAGGCACTGGAACAAATTTTGGAATATGAACTACTTCTTATACAGCAACTTAATTTCCACCTTATTGTCCACAATCCTTATAGACCATTTGAAGGCTTCCTTATTGATTTAAAGGTAAACTTGTTCTCAATCAGACAGTACAGATTTTTGTTTGTTTGTTGTTTTTTTTGGGGGGGCATCACTGCCCTCTGGTGGTGGGAGTAGGAGGCCCAGCCTTTGCTCCTGTGAAGCCACTACTGGAATTGAACCTCCATCCCAGTGGGCCACAGTCCCGCGCACAACTACTACGCCACAGGGGCTCAGCCTGAAAGTACAGATTTTTGTTTAGCTGTGTAATCATCTCGATGGTTACACCATGGACTTGGTTCAAATGTGAATATAGTATGGGTCTCTGGGACAGTATTTTTCCAATTTCACTATGCTCATTAGCAGATTGTTGGGTGAAAATTTTAGCGTTTCTGGTTTAGATGAACGGCAAAACCTAGTACAGTGAACATACTGAGAACCAAAGACAAGCAAGAATCAGAAAAATCAGTGGAGCAGCTCAGTTGGCATGCCTTCTATTTTCCAAGCATTGCTGTGAGGAGGTAGTCAGGAACAAACAGATGATTGGATGTTTCAGTCGTGTAGGGAAGACAGTCATATACTAAATGTGCTGAGTGCTGCTGTTGTCAGTCAATGCCATTGACTCAGTCCCAGCTCATGGGAACTCCATTTACAGCAGAATGAAACAGGACTGGCCCTGCACCACCTTCACGATGATTGTTTTCTTTGGTGAGTTCTAAGTGCTGCAGAGGAATAAATAAAACACGCTGTCGGCATTAGCCAAGAGATCAGTTGAAGAAAAGGGAAGACTTTCTTGAGAAAAGTCACTTAAAATGCAATTGCAGTGGAAGACTTAGGTGGTCAAAGGCTTCGGTTCCAGCATTTGTAGTACGTGTCATCATGGTGGAGGGTTCTGTGGGGGCTGCTTGAGTAGAGGATGAGTCTAGAAGAGGGATTGGAGTAGCACAAAAGGGAAGCTCGTCAAAAGTTTAAGTCTAGAGAGTAGCATGATTATATTTGCAACTTAAAAAGTTTCTGAGAAGATTAGGCATTAGTTTGAAGCCCATGCATAAGTTTGCATCAGACATTTAGTATGCATCTCTGTGTCAGTTGTGAAGTAAAGAATATTGTAGTGAATACAGGGAGACCAGTTAGAGTGCTATCAGACTAGTCTGGGCAAGAAGGGACAGTTGGTTACCTACGTAGTGGCGGTGAGTATAGAGGTGGCTTCCTAGACTTGAGATACTTGAGACATTTAGCTGGACGAGTCTAAGGAACTCGAGGACTGATTGCATATAGTAAAAAACAGGAAGAACCCCGGGTTTCTGGCCTGAGCAAAAAGAATGGTTGATATTTAGAAAGCACTGGCAGAAGAGAGGTGTGTGGGATGTGTGGTTGTGTGTGTGTGTGTGTGGGAGGGGGGGGTTTGATGATTTGGATGTGATACGTGATAATTTTGTATTGGGTGCAGAACCTCATGTTCATGGAGGGCAGAGAAGAAGACTCTGTTGACGGTATATAGATTTGGTTGTCGTGGAATTTTCAAACCACATAGAAAATGTAAGTAGCTAGAGAAATAAAAAAGTTGGTAAGGAGAATGAAAAACTCCCAACCAGAGGTCGGCCTTATTGAAGAAACAAAGACAGTGAGTACTTTGTAGAAGGTGACCTCAAGCAACTCCCTTCCTGCACAGACTTCAGGCAAACTGAGAGTGAAGTGAATATGCTTGCTGAATTGAGCTCAAGAAAGTACTGTGTGTGGAACGTGGAGGAGGAAGCAGATTGGAACTGTTTGGGAAGTGGACAGAAGTTGAGAAAACAATTCTTCAACTTAGATAAAAATCTTGCCTTTGGAGTGGAAAAGAATGATGAGATGATTGAGAAAAATGGGACATGCTACACATAAAAGTTCTTTGTTATTTTACTTATTTTTGGTAGGAGCATCTTTAAATGCTGATTCTGGAGACCTAGAGAAAGCTTTAAGATAAAGGGAGAAACTGAAAAAATGTAGCTTAAGTTGACTAAAGAATTGGTGAAAGAACAGACTTTCAAAGCAATGATGGAGCGTTTTCTTTGAATGGAAAGGAAAGCAAAGTATGGGTCTGCACTGTAGCACTGCAGACTTGGTAGTGGTAGGAAATAGAATACCTTTCATTATTAAATACAAGGAGATCATTTTCTGAGAGTAGAGGAGATTCTGAAATTTCAAAGGCATTCACAGAGAAAATGTTTTAGTGGATGGTAAGAAAATGTGAAAGCAAACTTACTACGGAAGTGTTATCATTAGATGCAATGTTGAGAACCCTGTTTTGTAGTGTTGTAGCAGGCATTGGTTGTATGTATTCATTAAATAGTAAACAAACCTGAGAGCAGATCCAAAGCAGAAAATTGTTGCAATTCAGCTACTGTTGAAGTAGCTCTGTTAGCAGTCTAATGGGGCCAGAGAGCTTAGAGGGAAGTGAGCATCAGAGGGCAGCACAAGGAGTTAGGAGTAAGAGCATCCAGAAACAGTTGTGAAGCTCTTCAGCAGAGATGTTGTGCAGTCGGCATTTATGGTCAGAGTGGAGTGTCTGAACTTTTCCTATTAGAGGTCAAGTGTTTGGGGTGATGGCAAGGTCTAGGTGTAGCTGTATGACTGACTGAAGATGTTGCTTCAGAGTCAGGATAAGACTTGTTACTGCTTCACCTGAAATCAATCTGAAGCTATAGGGCTTAATATTTAAGGTTCATCTTAAAGAATAGAAGAAATAGGATTATGTATACTCTAGCCATGTGGTCTCCACTATTTCTTGAACTTATTTTAGATAATTCTTTAAGTATTTGTATAATACTTACAGAATGATAATTCTGTAAGGTTTAGTGTAGCATGCTGGGTAAACTAGAATGTGAATAGCAAAGAGAAAGCCCTTCAACAAAATGGATCGACTCAGCAGCTGCAGCAGGGGGCTTAGACATGGCGACAATTGCGCAGATGATACAGGACCAGGAAATGTTGCATAGGGTTGCTTTCCGTTGAAACCAACTCGAAAACGCCTAGCAATACATATACTCAAAGGGAGCCTCGTGGTACAGTTTTTAAAGTGCTTAGCTGCTAACCAACAGGTTGGCGGTTTGAATCCATCATTTGAATGTACCAGTTGCTTACTCTGCAGAAGAACAGGGTGGCACTCTGCTTCCACGAGGGAAACACAGTGGAGCAGAGCCACTCTGCCAGCCAGTTGCTATCACTTGGACCTGACTCAGTGGCAACAGCACGGCTTTTGGTTTAGTAGGTTCCTTTTCATTTTCCCTTGTCCCCAAAGTAAACTTTAAATAGAAGGCATTTCAAATCTACATGAGGTGATGCTTTGGATTTATATGTGATCTTATAACTCTATCACATGGACCACTGGGAAACCCTTACTTTGCAATATGTGCTTTTCTCCTTTACTTCAGACCCAGCTTAATCTCCAAGAACCCTTCTTTCTCAGGTGCAGAAAGGACAATGGAGGGATTAACAGACTGAGCATAGTGCCAAGTTCTATGCTGGGAATTCTCGAAATACCCGGATGTATGTCTTTCTTACTGTGGGTCGTACTCATGACAGTTTGAAAGCCTCAGAGGTATAGGATATCAGAAGAGAGACTTCTAAAACGTTCAGACTTATAGTCTAATTCTTGGTAGAAAGAAACTGTGCATGCAGAAATTATTCTTGCCAGGATATAGAAAATGGAGTTGTTATGAAAGTATTCATATTAAGTACTTTCTGGTTAAAATAACTAGTGAGCCGTTGTTATGTTAAACTCTCAAAATGATGCGCCCTTCCTTTCTAGACACGTTATCCCATGTTGGAGAATCCAGAGATTTTGAGGAAAACAGCTGATGACTTTCTTAATAGAGTGGCACTGACGGATGCGTACCTTTTATACACACCTTCCCAAATCGCCCTGACTGCTATCTTGTCTAGTGCCTCGAGAGCTGGAATAACTCTGGAAAGGTTTGTGCTTCAATCACCTGAAGACATACTGGTGGGGCGCTGGATCATTACACACCAGCCGCTTCGTGGAGGAAAGGTGTGAGTCTGAAAACCCTCCGGCAGTTCTGTCTTGTAGAGCTGCCCTAAGTTCAGTGTCAACAGATTGGCAGTAAGTTTGGTTCGGCTTTGAATTGGATCAGACTTCATTCACTTTCACCTCCTTCATGAATCTGTCTTTTAACTAAGGCTGTGTTTGTGACTGGTTCTTCATGTTTCTTGGGGCTGTAAGGTTGCTGAGAACAGCTGACAGAATAAATGAAAATACACCCTTTCGGCTGTGCGGGCCAGGTTTCTACATACGTGGAGAGTTCACCTCCCGCACAATGGGCCTGTTGGCCACTGTGCAGACCTCTCTGCCTGTGGTCTGCCTGTTGTCCACCTGTCCATGGCTCACTGGCCCATCTCATAGCGCAAAGCCGTCTCCTTGTAGCTCCCTTGGTTGCATTCCTTCCAGTAGAGCTCTTATCAGTGCTGACTGCTGTGGGGTCTCTTGCTGTCGTCAGTATGTGAAGCCCCTGTCACAGTTCTTTGGGGTTCTCTGACTCCTTTCTCTGCTACTTCTCTTTTTTCCCCTTGTTTCTCTTTTCTGCCTCTTCTGAAACCTTTATGGGCTTGGTTGCATATAGCAGCAAACTTTTTGTCAAACTTTTGTCCTGGTGGTCCCAGGAAGGCCATGAATGAACCAATATTTTTGGTGCTCTGTGATCACTTCATTTGCATAGTCTAATTGCATTATAAAGGGATTTCAAAAAGTTCATGGAAAAATGGAATAGGAGAGGGGTTTTTTGAAGCTCATATTTGCATAATCTGTAATTGACCAAATCCCTTCAAATAGATCACAGAGTCAGCTGCGTCCCAGTTGTCAAAATATCAAACCATCAAATTATGTATAGTTTACTCAAAAAATATCCATCAAGTTGGACAAAAAAGCAAACGGTACTCTCCTCGAGGTTTAGTGCAAAAAGAACCATGGCAGGAGGCCGCACACAGATAACTCCTTTTACCAGAGTTGTCAAGGAAGTTAGTGATTGTCATAGCCAAAATCAATTCCCAGAATAGAGGAAGATGCAATTTGAAGCTTGAGTTCTCAGAAAACTTTGTCATAGAGTTTAAACAATATGGATAGCTTTAAAAAGGCACAGCAACAAAAGTTCTTAAAAAGTTTTTTTTAGGCTTATGTTACCTACAAGGAAAATTAATATTTGTAATTCGTTATTGTTTCACAGACTACATTGGTATATGAACCTGTTTACTTTTGTTAGGCCAAGTTCACAGACATTAAACACCCCTGTATAATTATACTACTGTCAGTGGTTCATTGGTGGTATAGTGGATTGATTACATGTTGGGTTTGTAACTGGAAGGTCAGTAGTTTGAAACCACCATCACTACCAAAGAAGAAAAATGAGAGGGTCGAACGACACTCGCCCGATTCATAACAGTAACAAAATTACAGTTATGAAGCACAATGAAAATAATTTTATGGTTGGGGAGGAGTCACCATAACCCAAGCAAGTGAATGAAAGAGTCACCACACCTTTAGAAGGTTGAGAACCACTGACTTAAAGTATCACAGGTGTTAAGAATCTATATAATACTTAAAGTACAGAAGCTTCTCTATGCCATTGGGTCACGGTCACTGAGTCAGAATTGACTTGATGGCAGGGAGTTTGTTCGCTATCAGTGGTTTTGAGAAAAACAGATGTTTAGAATTAACATCACTGGATTGGGTTCCATATAAATAAAATGCAATAGATTTGTAAAGTGTGGGCTAAGACCAGTTTGATACCTGTTCCAAGAATAGCAACTATCCTGGATGTGAATTAACTAGGGGGCACCTTCTGGATTGACAGCTTCCTGGCTCCATGATTGTGGGCAGGTTACTTATTCATTCATTTGAGATTTCACATCTATAATCAGAGGTTTGAAGTAGCATTTCAGGGAACTCATGTATGCGAGTTAATGTAAATGTTAGTACGCTATCATGCTCATTTTACCTTTTAAATTGTGTATTTTATAAAATGTAAAGTTACTGAACAGTAAACATCTTTTGGTTTATGTTGTAGTAAAATCCCAATACTAGAAAAATTGTAAAATGTAGTTTTCTGGAGTTCAGTGTAAAGGAATCCATTTGAGTTAATTTAAAAATTATTCTTCATTAATTGACCAAGGGAAAGTGATTTACGATGTGTTTTCTAAGATGTTGTTTTCAGTAGATTTTTAAAACTCTAAAACTTCCTTCTTTCTTTTACCAGTTATTTATCAGAAAGCCTTATGCTGAAAGAGAACAGAACTTCCTTGTCACAGTTACTAGATGTAATGAAAAGTAAGTACCTGTAAAGCAGAATGCCTTACAAAATAGTCTTCTCTTATAAAGCAGCTTTCAAAATCAATGCAAAATTGCTATTGGATTTGAGATAACATGTAGACTTGTTTAGATTTACTTTCATTGAATTATTGTATCATGGATGTCAGGTACATTGATGCAGAACAAATAAAAGGTATATGACAAGAAGTGGTCTTTTTATACATACAAAATTTATCAGAGTAATTAAAATATGATCAGATTCAAAATGGATTTAGAGATTCAACCAAAGTCCTTGTAAGGTGTTCAGAGCTGCGTGATACATGATAGGCTCTAAAAATATATAAACAAATATTTAAATCTGGAATTTGTTTTGTAGTTAAGACATTTTTATCTGGTTTATTTATGTCATTTGCTAACCATGTAAAGACCATGTTTCTCAACTGGTAAGATTTTGGAAATGCCTGGATGGGAGTAAAGGTCCGAGGGTGGGTCTGCTACTATCATACATTAGCTAGAGGTTAGAATGGTGTTTGCTGACCTATAATGTACGGTACAACCTGATTTAAGGCTGAAAATTGTTCCCCCCACCAAAATAGATTATCTGCCCTAATCCCTGGAACCTGTAAATGTTAACTTTAAATACCGAATAAGAAACAGTCTTTTAGAATGTAAGTAAGAATTTTGAAATAGGATTATCCAGGTGGGCCATAAATATAATCACAAAAAGGCAGAGATTTGAGATAAAGAACAAGACCAGGTGAAGGCAAAGAGATTCAAAGGCAAGAACTCGGTTTTGAAGCTGGAAGTGATGTACCCAAAGCCCAGAGATGCTGCCAGAAGTGTAATGAGGCAAAAAGATTGTTCCCTAGAAACTCCAGATGGACTTTGGCTCTGCTGATACCTTGATCTTGGCACAATGAAATAGATTACAGACTCTGGCAGCACTTTTAGGAAACCAAACAAAGCATTATTGGTTCTCAGTTATCAAAAGTACTGAGTTTGAGAAATTCATTATTCTTTCCCATGACATGGCTATAAGTAGTTTGTCCCCAAATCTTTTTGTGCTATTAAATTTTTTAATTACTAAAAAAGCCAGTAAAATATAAGATTAAAGACATTACTTTTAAATGATTATAATAAATGGTTGTATTTTTTATATTGAAGATGGTAAAAGTTTAGATGCTTGAGGGCATATTAGTATCAATTTTAAGTCTCCGCTTGATGAGATTTTGAGTGCTTCCTGTGATGGATTTGTGACTCAGGAATCATAAAACTGTAGGTCTTCCATTGTACCACTAGAGGGTTCACTTTCAAAGCTCATTGTCACTGGCCATAGTTCTCAAACATTATTAATAGTGCTATAGCTGACAGTTTTCTTCACCGATTTTTTCAGTACCTTTATTTTGCTCTACTTAATATGAAATAAATATAGTTGTTGGTAAAATATTCAGATCTTTAGAAATATTACGATACCGTTTTATCCATAATTTTACCCCTAAGAGTACTGAGTCACAAATACAAATTCATTTAAAAGCACTTTTATTTGGATTATGAAATAGGTCAGTAGCACAGTTACCCAGTACATTGTTGGTTAATAAGTCCTACATATCTTGTTCCCATAAAAGGTTTATGTTCTATGATTGATTCTACTTGAAGAACACACACATTTAGAGGATGTTTTTGTCATTATAAAGTTATTAATACAGTAGTTGATTTAAGCCTAGAGACGATATTTTTGTGTTTTTTTTGTGATTTTTTTTGTATAGCTTTTGTGTAACCATTTTCCCTTTATTATCTATTAATGGTTTTTTTATGGCACAAGAATTACACCCATGGCCCATCCATCTGAAGGAATGAAGTGTTATAAATGTGGCTGGTGGTATTCACTAAATTGGGATTAAAAAGAAGCTCTAAGACTGAGCAAATAATTTCCTATAGGATTTCCATAAAGCTAATACTGACTAGGTGGTAGGCAGAGCAGTCGAAGTTTATTGTATTAGATATGAGCCTAATAGTAGACTATCACAATTACTAAAAAAATATAGGGCTCACTTGGTTTTAATGCAATTTACAAACGCTCAGAATAATAATTACATTTTTCTCTTCAAGAGTATTTTGCTATTCTTATTAGCAAAGAAGAAACTACCACTTGTCCTCTTTAGTATGACAACAGTATGTTTGATTATTCATTTTAAATCTCTTAAACCTACATACAGGTATGAGAAACTTGGTAAAAAAGTATGAACCACCCAGATCTGAAGAAGTTGCTATTTTGAAACAGAAGTTAGAGAGATGTCACTCTCCTGAGCTTGCGCTTAACGTGATCACGTAAGTCTATCTAACAGTGTCATTTGACAATAGAGCGAACTGTAATCGAGTACAATTTATCTATGAAATAAATCATTTAATTGATATTTGTTCTTCTGCGGAAAACTTACACACTCATCAAATCAGATATTTTTCCCAAGTGGACATTCCTAATGGGAGAAAACACCAGGCAGTAAATAACTTATACACCTTTAATCATTCTATGACTGATAGGATCTTAAGTGCGTAGGCCCTGCCCTTACACTCCTGGAATTCCGTGGGCAATTCTCATAGGGATTCCTTGTACCTTTCATCCTTTTTAATTTTTAGATTTTTCACATCTTATTGGTCTGAGGCGCAACTAGAAAAAGATTTCAAAAATTGAATTAAAAGATAGTGGAACTGGCTGAGCCCCAGTGGCATCAGTGGTTGAGTGCAGGACTGGTGGTTCAAATCCAGCGGCGGCTCTCAGGAGCAGTGCTGGGTAGCTCCCACGACCACCAGAGGGCAGTGATGCCACCCCCAAAAAAATTTTTTTTAATTAACAACAACAAAAAAAAAAAGGTAGTGGAACTTAGAAAGTTCTCTCATACTGTTCCAAAAGACAAATTGCTTTGAGTAACTCTACCACACAAAACCTCTTTGGAACACTGAAGAGTAAGGGGCATTACTCTTTGAAGATGGTGTGCCCAGATCAAAACGATGGCATTTTCAATTGCCTCAATTGCATGTGAAAGCTGGACATGGAATTAGAGAGACCAAAGAATTGGTGCATTTGATTTGTGGTACTGGAGAAGAAGATTCAAAGTACCATGAACTGGCCAGAGTTCTCCTTAGAGGCAAGGATGGCAAGCCTTAGGCTTAAATGTTTTGTAGTTTTTCTGCCATACTTTGTAGTTTTATTAAATTTGGTGCTAGCCAGTTAAAATGCATATGCTTTTTAAAAATTTCTAACTGGTAAGCAGTGGGTTATGTACTCAGGGAGGCACTCTAAGGGATTTCATGATGATAGTCAATTAATAAGGCCCTTCCAGCCATCCTCCCTAGTGAGACAGGATTCTAGATTTCATACACCTGTGACTGTCGTCCCATTTTTGGAGGACATTAACAAGAATAGGATGAGATTAAAATCTGAAATCTGACCTACATATCTAAATGTGTTTGAGGTAGATTTTTTAAAGTTTGTAAGATATATATTTTTGCAAATTAAAAAATTACTGAGTCGTGCAAAATTTGCATTATTTTAATTCCCTTAAAAATATATCATTGAGCCCCCAATAAAATGATTTATAGAAAAATTTTTTTAAAAGGATGGAAAAAGAGCTTTCACCAACGGCTCAAGTAGAAAATACCTGGAAATGAATATGGCAACATGTGTGTAAATGAATGATACAAAAGATATATTGAATGTTATAAGAGCTTTAAGAGCCCCCAATAAAATCATTGAAAAGAAAATGTACATATCACCTTCTACATAGCTTATTTCTAACATTTGGCCAATTTTCTGACGTTACTGTGTGTAGTTTTTAAATATATACCTTTTATTTCATAGTTTCTTCCTCCGTCTCATTTTGGGATATAGTGTCTTTATACTTCTAATTTTTGTAATTCTAATTTTGATTGTGCACTGCCTTTTGTTTACTACTTTAAACTGTGTAATGTAGAATGTTTGTGAATGGTGTATGGTAAAATCTAATAGGTTTTTTTCCCTAAATGCATAGGACCTGATGGCCTACAAAGAAATAAGAATATTTTCACCTCATTGAAATGTTCATTGCAGATGAAACTCAATATATACAACTAACTGTGTGTGAGGTCTCCTATCTGCTTGATTCTGTTAGTGACATACTTCTAATTACAATCGCCTTATAGAATGTCCTGTAATGGTAACTGGAACAAGATCCTCCACTTTGTCTCTTCAGATTTTAATTTGTTGTGTATATCATCTTTCCCAAGTCAGTACTAGATTTCCTAAGTTCCTTCAAAAACATTACTGGAATTTTAATATTGTTTTCCTATCTATAAACTCTGCAACGTATTCCACTAAGCAGGCATTGTCCTTCAATTTTATAATTTTTCATGCAGCCATATATTTATTACTAGGTATTTTACAGTTTTTATTACCAATCTTCACTTACTGGTCATTGTGTAATAATAGGAAGAAGAGGAAAGGGTATGAAGATGATGATTATGTCTCAAAGAAACCAAAACATGAAGAGGTATGTTTACTACAAGGGACAATTGTTCATTATTTTGGTTGCACATTGGGGTGTGACCATACTGTTTAGATTTATTGTTCTGGAGTAGAGATTTGGGAAGGAGTATATGAATACGGCACAAATGGTCAAGAGCTAAGCTAGTCATTGAAAAGTTGGCAGAGGCACCTTAGAAGTGAGGCCTCTGACAGGCCACCATCTTCATGGAGTACTATACGTTCTATTCTGCACACTGGGACAGTCACAAATCCAACCTGCCTTGATGGCAAATTTACAACATGGGAGTTTAAGCTACAGTATAATGTCGCCTAATGAAGATTGGGATACTCACATATGCTTTAGTTCCTACTATTCCCACACACCTTTTAAAATGTGTACCTGATAAGTTAGAGAAGGATGAACACAAAGAAGCCAGGCCCCAACTGCAACCTTTCTTACTCAGTAAATTAGTATAGTGCAATTGTGGATTTCTTACTGTAAGCTTGAACTAATTTAATGCAGGTTTTCATAGTTCACTGCTTTCTGAAGTCACCATGGGAAAGGAAAACATTTTCTTAAATGAGGCAAGGGCGTAAAAAGTAATGGTTATGTTTTAGTATAAATGTTATTACCATTTCCCCCCTCCTTCCCTTAGGAAGAATGGACTGACGATGACCTGTTAGATTCTCTGTAACCATTTTAAAATTGATGGCACTGCTAAAACTATTCGAGAAGAAGGAAGCACACCTGATATTTAAATTTATATTTAAAGTATAATGGGAAAACATCAAAATATTTATTTTTAAATTCAAGGTATTTAAAAATCTTGTTATTTCTTGGTAGCTTTATGTGAAATAAAATTCCTTCAGAGGAGTTATAAAATAGTATGTGGTTTGGATAATCTTTTGCTAATTACCAATTAAGCCTACAGGTTAAAATTGCAATATATTGGCCTTAGAGTCTAGACAAATTTCAGTAATTTGTTCCTTTTGAAAAATGATCACTGAGGGAAAAAAACAAAAATGAAAAATAGTTTTATGAAACAATTTTGCCTTCTAGAAATCTTTATAGGTGACTTTTCCTGTCACCCAATGCTCTGAGACTCCAGAACATACTTGCAATTTTTATATGACCCTAAAAACTAGACCTTGTGTAACATATTTTCTTCAATTATTGAAAACATTTTCAAACTATCTAGATAAAAATTTGAAGTTGCTTTAAATAAAAAGACAACTACCATATATACTTACGTGTAAGCCGACCATAGCAGCCAAGGCACCTAATTTTCCCACAACTACTGCATTAAAAATGTGCTGAGAAATTTGATTATACTCTATATACAGTACATACTCAGTTTTACAGTTAACCCTTATTATTGTATATTAATGTTTGCTAAGGTTTTTCTTAGCATAAACATCTAATACATTTAGATTGTTGATATAATACCATATCAAATTATTTGGGTTTTAAATAATTATTGCCTATAGGTCACTATGTGACTTGGGCAATTTAGTATACCTCTGCTAGTTTATCAAGTTGAAAATTCAGAAGATAATATGTGCTCATTGTAACTAGAATGGTCCCAACTAAAGCTTACGCTTTTTGTTTTGTTTTGTTTTTTATTGGGGGGGGGGGGGGGGCATCACTGCCCTCTGGTGGTGGGAATAGGAGGCCCAGCCTTGCTGCTGGATTAGAACCTCCAACCCAGTGGGCCGCAGTCACCGCACACAACCACTACGCCACCAGGGCTCAGCCCGTAAAGCTTACTCTTTAGTAGAAAAATTCCTCTCTACAAGGTGCTCACTGAATGTTAATATTAAATCATTTGCTCAATAATTATTAATAGTTTTTAAATTGGAACCAAATTGTGGGTCATTCTATATTGAATCAAATATTTTCTAGAAAGACAAGTTTAAAGGAATTCCCCAAAACACAACTGCCCTTAATTTTACGTCAATACATCATGACTTTGCACACCCATGTTCAGTGTCAATGCATTCTGAGCTATGTTTTTTCATAAACATGTATGTCCTAGGCTGAGCCCCGGTGGCTAAGTGGTTGAGTGCGGGCTTGGCGGTTCAAATCCAGCAGCTGCTCTCAGGAGCAGCGCTGGGTAGCTTCCACGACCACCAGAGGACAGTGATGCCAAAAAAAAGGTTTATGTACCATTTTAATTCGTTTTTATAAGGACAGGATTTATTGAATGCTTATGCTTCTAATAATCTTGCATTCTAGGCTTGAGGTATCTTTTCTTTCACTGAATAAAATTATATGAAATGAGATTATTCAAAAGTGGAGAGAAGCTGAAGTTGAATGTGCTCCAATGTAGTCCAGAATAAGAGGCATTGGTTGCTAAGCCCTGGAGAGAATTGCAAACTATTCTGGTTGTCTCCTGCTTTCCTTCCATATCGCAAAATTCTGGCACTAGAACAAGGCCCACATCTACCTTCCCCAAATTTTCCATTAATATTTGAGAGGTTTTATTTCAACAGTGACAATTACTATAAAGGTAAACCCATGCTTCCCATTCTAGTTTGAGACACACAATGTAAAAAGCATGAGGATTTGTCCTCCCTTTCATTACTAAAGGTAGAAGATGATGCATTTCTTACATATCACTTTAATGTTTCAGGCAGGATTGAGAAACATGGTGGTCAAGGGATAGCTTGACCAAGATGATATTAGGAGAGAACCAAACTGTAACGCTTGAGTCTAGAAGGAAGAGATGAAATAGGACATTGCTGTGGTAGTTCAGTTGAAAAGCAGAAGCATAAGGAGGGTAAAGAAAGTAATGTGGCAGATGGAAAGGGAAAGAATGAAACGAGCTAGCATGGTACTAATGGAGGCATGCATGTGAGGCTTACGTATGTATCACTGCTGAACTGCCATTGCAACTATACCAAGACTAGCGCTCTCAATAGAAATAATTTTATCTTTTATAGCGTAAAACTATATTCATCAAAAATCTTTTAAATCCCTTGATTAGTTCACATTTGTATTTTTCCTATATTTTACATACCAAAGAGCAAGTGCATAAATTGTTCTTGCTTGGAATCTACTCATTTAATTAAGTTTTTCATTTTAGTGTTGCGATCCTTTTCCTATGCCTCAATTCTTAATTTACCCATTTTCATTAATATTCTGTCTTATGCTTTTAATATATCTCTTCTGCTATATGGGAGAAAGTTGTTTAACAGGGGGCAAATGGAGTGGAACTCTTCTTTCAATTCCATTTATCCAAGAACTTTTTTAGACAAGATCCCTAGTGGTGTCATGGTTAGGTGTTGGGCTGTGACCCACATGGTAGCTATTTCAAAGCCATCAACAGTTCCTCAGGAGATGAACTGGGCTTTCTGCCGCTGTAGAGAGTTACTGTCTCACAAATCTACCATGAGTCAATTGCTATGAATCAGTCTTGACTTGAGGGCAGTGAGTTTGTAGAATATTCTGAACAAGTAAATGGAATTGTTTTTGAAAATGGTCATCTATTCCTGGAGCTTTGTTCTGGTACTGAAGTTTGGACTTTTAAAGGTAGGAAATAAGTTTCAATGCTTACCTAAATGTAGTCGGAAGTAATTCATATAAGATATCCCTTGGTTTTATTTTAACTTAACCCTGTGAATATTACACAAAAATACACATACAAAAGCAAATAAAATTATACAAACTAAATATTCAGTAGATACAACAAGTAATCAGAAATTTAAAGATGGAGACACTTAAGCAGCTGGTGGTATGGTTACATAATCAATGGGGTGCTAAAATCCCAAACTCAACTTGGAATTAATAAACAAACACATCTGAGAAAAGCACTCTAGTTCCTTGTATGTTTGTTTCACATAAAAGGAAGTTGGTAACCTCTAAAGTGGCTGAATAGATACATGCATCGATGAATACAATGGTCAATAATATTTATTGAATTCAAATTATTTACTGTTGTAAACATTTTACCAAAATGCATTATGAGCTCTAGATACAGTCTTCAACAATTCCAACAAAATAAGTGGTATGTTTAAAAAATAAAGCTGATGAGCAGTACATCCAATCTCTCTGTTTTCTTTCAACAGTTCCAGCAAGAGAAATCGCACAGTATTTTAAAAAAGTATACAGCAAAGATTGTTTCTATTATAATGGCAAACTCTTGAACTGTGAATACAAATAAAAGTCATTGAACAGTCAAACGGTCATATTCCTAAGCAGGAGAAAGTTACAGTAAGAACAGTCTTCAATCCAGTTGGTCAGTTGTCAAGAGAGAATGCTTTTTCTTGTCAGTTGATTTCAAAGTTCCTTTTTCAAGAGACAGCAAAACTTTGGCAATTGGATACATTGAAAATATATTTGAAAAGTTCAAGATACAGTCTTGTTTTGTTTTGTGAAAGGTGATCTGTACACCAAGGCTCAGAGGTTGGTAAGATTGATTCCATGTGGAAAAAGTGCAAATAACCTGCACAGATAGCTTACAGAGCTGTTGGTAACTGTTATTTACCAGCAGAATCTTGAATTTTGTTTGCATAGTTCACACATCACTGGGAATGTGGAAAGATGTGCTATTTTTTGGCAAGAGCAAAGGAGACATTTTAACTGGTGTGAATTACCATGTTGGGCATGCTGGGTCCATGCATAATACTGAAGTGAAGGCTGCTACCTGACATCATTGGTCTTTGTATACTGGTTTTGCTTTTGTTGAAGGAGTTCTGTGATTGCCAGAAGCTTTTTCAGTACATGCTAGAAAGAGGGGAACAATAGCATGAAAATAATTAATACATATAAAAGTTCAGTCAAAATATGAGGGGATTTTAAAAAGGTTGACAGAAAAGTACTATATTTTAATTCCAAATTTTCCATAAAAGTTTTAAAGTCTTGTATTAAGTTAATCTAGATTGGGGAAATGAGGAGACAGTCCTTGTCATGTCAAAAGATTTCACAAAATTACCACTCTACCCAATGCATAAACATTTAAAATATCTAAATGGTCTTTAAATATTTATAATTATAACCCAAATATGAAACTTTTTTTTTTTTAAAGGCATCACTGCCCTGGTGGTGGGAGTAGGAGGCCCAGCCTTTGCACCTGTGAGCAGGAATTGAACCTCCATCCCAGTGGGCCGCAGTCCTGCACACAACCACTACGCCACCGGGGCTCAGCCCCAAATATGAAACTTTTATAGACTACTACATTGATTTGTATCTGGCATGTGCATCAACGTTACTATGAAATCATAGAAGCCTATATTAAAAGTTTAAAATGCAAACCTTCTATTTTTCAACAAATCTTCCAGTTCACATACTTCCATTTAAGTTTATATACATCTCTCTACCCCATGGGAGATAGGAACCCTGGTGGCATAGTGGTTACCATCTTGGGCTGAGATCCTCAAGGTCCTCAGTTCTAAGCCACCAGACACTCCACAGGAGAAAGATGGCACTTTTTATTCTGATCTGCAGTTCCAGAAGCCCAAGTGGCAGTTCTACCTTGCCTTGCAGAGTGGCTATGAATCAACAACAACGTGGTAGCAATGAGAGCACAAACGCTTGTCAGGAGGGTGGAACCAAGATGTAAGATATATTGGGGGGAACTAGCTTTTTTTGTTTTTGTGTAATATTTTTGTGCTATATTTCACAGCAGTACTTCTTACCCTCATTTACATGAATTATAATGGAAAAAAGGCCCTCTAGCAAAATAGTATATCCTAGAATAAGCCTGAAGAGATACTGTACATGCCTGTTAGATACAAATGAATGTCTAGAAGTGACAGACCAGTGTGTTTTTGTGTTTTATCAGTCCCTGGAGAAGGACATCATGCTTGGTAAAGGCAGCAGCGAACAAGAGGAAACCCCTGACAGGATGTACTGTCACAGTGGCTGCAATAAGAGGCCAAAATCAGGCCAACTGTGAGGCGGGCGCGGGGCCGGCAGTGTTTCCTCGCCTTGTACAATAGGCTCGCTGGCATTTGGAAGTGAGTCAACAGCACCTAACGCCAACAATCCCCTGAAAAATGCTGCTTTCTGATGTACACCCCCATCAAAAAGGTAGTTTTGTTGTCTCCATGGGATTACAATTGTGTTCCTTTTCAATGGTTAGTAAGTTTGGGAAACAAAAAGTTTATAGGGGCAAGATCAAGGTTGTAGAATGGATCAGGTAAGGTTTACAAATGGAATTCTCCTGGGACAGCCCTTGCTCCCCTCCCAAGAGCAGCTACACTGTCATAATGAAAAGAACCTCCTCAGTAAAACTTTGCTGGACTTTTTCTTACCAATGCTGGTTTCAATTATCTTGAAAATTCTTCATAAGCTCCCATGAGTGCCTTGTGTCTTTCAAAAACACCAGTATTTTCCATTTGAAATAATACTAAAAAGAGTTGCCATCACTTTCTGGGGTGACTATCTCTAATTTAACTAGCCCTATGAAAGCCACAATGAAGTTATGATTTTGAGGAGACCTATTTTTTAAAGCATTCTGATGAGACTAAGACAAGTGTGTTCATGAGAGAACCTGTCTGCAGCCATTCGCTGATCAGACTCACGGTAATAAAGTTCTTTGGGGGTGGGGGAGGAGGGGAAGTATGCGTGTGTAAACTGGAACCCTAATGGTAATACTTTTTGACATCTTCGATTGTCAAAAGCACAAAACTTACAGGTTATTATTGGCTTTCAACATAATGGGCACTTTTAAATTTTTTACTTTTAAACTGTGGGAGAAATAGAACTATATCAGGGTCAACTTGAAGTGACCCCTTTATGATGTTTTAAAACTTAAGCCTTACTTAATCCAAAGTTTCCAATACAATTTTATAAGCCTGCACCTAGTGAAGTAGGGAGAGAACCATAGGCATACGTGCCATGGCACATACTTTAAGTGATTTGTTTTCTAATGTGTTGGACTTAAATTATCCTAACTTATAAATTCTGAGGGTTCTAGGATCTGAGATCAGAAAGCATTTGTGAGGTATCATACTAACTGCCTCAATCTCTTCTAGACGAGCTCTGTCCATCAGCTAGTGTGGTGACAGTGCTCTGATCTAAAGGATGTAGAAAAGCTCTAGGAGAGTGTGTCCTTACAGTTATGAAACCTTTCTTATGCAATAACTTCTCATTGTTCTTTCAAGAACTAGGTCCTTCATTTTATTCTCTGAATTTTAAGTTCCTTCAAGTCCTGGTCCTTCTTTATATATCCCAGTTTGTAACTTTTATTTTAGATAGTCAAAGTAACATAGCTAGTGTTTCTCAATGTATGGGTCCTAATTCCCTTACATCTAAATCCCAGAAGGAACTTTAACAAAATGTAGACACCAATGCCACATTCCAAATTCTCTAGGTGTAGGTCTTGGATTAAATGATTTTATCAAATTCCCTATCACTGTGACAAGTACTGTGTGTTTGTCCGAGAGGACAAGAGCCACAATTACTGTTCACTCATAATCAGCTCAATTTGTTTTAGCTATAGATTCAACTAAAGTGAATACCACTGTTTTGGTAGAGTTAACATACTGGATTTAAGAACAAGTGTTGACATTTTACAGTATCAAAAGTACATCATCTCGTTTGGGGATCATCACTTCTGCCAAGATACTTTCAAAATTACCAACTCTAATGCATTTGTGCTCACAAAGACTGATAGCAACCCACCTGCTGTGCACCGCGCTCGTTACTGAGTGTCCGCAGTTCATCTGAATGGGCCACACAAATCTCATGTAATGCTGCTAAATCACGAGATAAGTCAGTTCTAGAATGTTCTGTAGTGTCTGGAAGTTCAGGTACATTCTTTAAGGGAATAATAAAACATTTAGAAATAGAAATCTTTCAAGTCTCCTACAGAAAATAATTGGTTATAGGAGACACACTCTTCCACATATCATGTACATGGTTACCCTCATTATCTGACATTTCATATTTGACAACAGTAAAAAAAAAACCCTATCAGAGTCTGGAATATAACAACCTTCATCTGGCAGTGGTAACTGTTGGGGTGAGGCGAGAGGAAAGCTGGATATGAGATAGCTTAAGTGTCAAGTTGACTGGGACATGATTCTGTCTTGTGGCAGGCAGTTACGTAAATGATGGACTCCATCCTACATTATATGATCTGACTTGTCATTTTTGCATAACATCACTTTTCACATATGAACTATTTTTCTAACCTGATTATATTGATAAGTGAAGAGTGAGGTTTATAGTTGGTGTTATCTTAAATGTCTTAAGGAATCTTATTGCAATATAATACACAGTATTCTGGCAAAACCACTTTTGTGGAATTATGAACCATCAGGCTCCAATTTCTTACACACACGGCAAATTAAGGTGCACTACTCTGAAGAATTGCATTTCTGTATAGTTAACTTTAAATCTTAAACATTGTATTTTTGGATTAAATCCAACCTAAATATATGACTCCTATTTTTTCAGACTGAATTTAAATAATAAGGAACAACACTTTGTCCAAATTGAGCAAGAATTTAACGAGGAGCTGCATAATGAAGGTGTGAAGTTAATCTGTAATTGCCTGTGAACTCTGCCCAAAACACTTGTATTGTGAGGAAAACTTAATTATGGATGGTACTTTATGTAAGGGTTATACCCACCAATCACTGTGGCAAATTTATGTGCTTTATTACTAGCACAAATACCACCATTATTTCTAGATTTAGAATAAAATTCAGCATCCCTCCCCCCAAAAAAAACCTTTTTAACAATCCATTCCCCTATGAGATAGTGAAATATTTACTATACAATACTAAAATATGAAAACAACTCAAAATACTTAAGAAACAGAATGAACGGTATTTAGGTTTCAGTTCATCAAATAGTTTTTAGAGAAGATAAAACGAGGTAAGTCTTAAAGTGATTTATATAGGGCAAAGGAAAGAGAACTTGAAGAGTGTCAGAAATGTACTTTTCAGCATTGATATACGTATGGATTATGATGAGTTGGAAGAGCCCCCAATAAAATGATTAAAAAGTAATGTACTTTTCTAAATATGGGTCCTCCCTGTATGAAACCTTTTATTTGGAGAGGGGCATCACTGCCCTCTGGTGGTCGTGGGAGCTACCCAGCCTTGCTCCTGTAGAGCTGCTGCTGGATTTGAACCACCAACCCAGTGAGCTGCAGTCCCACACTCAACCACTACGCCACCAGGGCTCAGCCAGTATGAAACCTTTTATAAGCTGAAATAGCCTAACAGGAAGAAGTTAATTGGGAAACTTTTTTTTGAGCATTTGTACAATCATATCAAGTAACTCATATAATCTAAATTAACACTAACACAGGCATAAAGTAGGAATAACAGCCTACATAAAGCAAAAATGTATTTAAAGTATGGTTCCCGGAGAAGGTCTTAGCAATACTAAAAGTCAGTGCTACCCCTTTATCAGCTTGCTGCAAAACAAATGCTAGCTTTACTTACAAAAGTGAATTTTAGGTTTCTTTCAGCTAATGAAAACTCAGTATAAAACAACTCAATGGCAAAGGTGAAAATAGGGACCAGAAATGTGAAATTGTGTGTCATAACTATAAACAGCAAAGTGAAACCAGATTGGTTATTTTTGAGATGAAAGAAAATAAAATGGAGTCCAATCATAATGCACAAATCCTAGAAGTTTAGAAATACCTTGTGATAACATATTTTTTACTTGTTTTTTAGTTACAAGGAAGTAATTTCCTACTCGTGGAAACCTTGTTCGTGTGTGCAAATATCTGCTCTATAATGTTTTCAAGGTCTGGCTAAGTGGGTTAGGCTTTCAGCTACTGCTATGATTAGGGATTCTATCAGCTAGACATTCTGGTAAGTGTAGTGATAGGGCTCAACCTATCAATTATAGCACATCCTAAAGACACCTCTTTGATGTCACTAGCCTTTTTGGATGAGGGAGAGAGAGAACAGAGTTGAACCCTTTGCCTGTTGCTAGAGCCGGATCTTGAGATACATTTTAGCTGACTTCAGGCCTTTGCATCCACGGGCCAGTGCTCCTTGCTGTCTCTGCTTCATCGTCCTGCTTCCTCTTTATCAGCTTCCCCAAGTTAGAAGAAGCCGGACTTGAACAGGACTACCGAACTTAACCTATTTCTACAATTCTAAGCCATTTCTCATATATCTTTCTATATACAAGACATAAGCATTACTGGTTTTGTTTCTCTAAAGAACCCAACCTAATACAGCTGCTAACCGCACAGTTAGTAGTCCAAAAACCACCAATGCCTCCATGGAAGAAAGATGAGCCTTTTGACTCCCATAGTCACAGTTTTGGAGATCTACAGGAGTATTTCTACCCTGTTCTACCCTGTGAGTCCAAATCAACTCCATGGTAATCAAAGTGTTTGCAGACCTTCCAAAAGCAGATTGCTAGGTGTGTCTTCTGAAGGGCCACTGGATGAGTTCAAACTTATAACCTTTCAGCTAGTTCTCCAAGGATTTAACTGTTAGTGCCACCACAACTCATACATAACTCTAAATATTTTTGGTAATTAAAAATAATCACATTTTCAAAGCTCCCCAGGTTTCCACATAATAAAAATGTAATGCATATTTATTTTAGATATCTTTATCAAGTCTGGATTACATTTGTAAATGGGGAGTCATGCCTTACATAATTTCTTTTTTGGGGGGTGGGGGCATCACTGCCCTCTGGTGGGAATGGGAGGCCCAATCTTGCGCCTGGAGAGCTGCTGCTGGATTTGAACCACCAAGCCAGTGGACTGCAGTCCCACGTTCAACCACTATGCCACGGTGGCTCAGCCGCCTTACATAATTTTCTTATTTGGTAATTTTTACAGCTTTTACTGCAAACTAGTGACTCATAGGCCAGCTTATTTCATTTGCTATGACTGCAATCGTGATAGTAGTTGGTGTTTTTACAGTAAATGTAAATGGTAGGATATGGGCACCTACCTTGGCCTTCCTTAGTCTAATACATTTGAGCCAATTAACACAGATGTAACCTTCCTGATTTCTACAAGTATGAATTAAATAACATTTCTAGAAATATAAACTCAATTATTAATAATTTAATTTTAAATTATGGATTCCAGGAAAAATATTCTCTATCAAGAATATACAACTTTATTAAGAAATTCAGATCTTTAAATTATAAAAAATATTCCCTGTTCTTAACTTTGAAATCATAATTAGCTATAATATAAAGACCCAAGTAGGTCTGAGATAATCACATTGAAAGAAATATGACTAAGTATATAAGACAAAAAGAGTGAGCTTTTATTCCTGAAAGTCTGTAGAACACTCATTCCCCAGTTTACTGCAGATGCTGGTTGCTCAAGAGTCGTGTCTGTTTGATGCCGATAGTCTTGATTCAGTGACCCGACATGGCAAGAGTTTGTAAGTGGCTAGAGGGTTTCGTAGGTCTCTTATAAGAGCAGATAAATAGCTCACCCCCACCCCCACCCTCCACTGGAGGGTTTGAACCACCAAGGTTTGGGTTAGCAGTTGAGCACTTAACCACGTTGCACAAAGCCCACTAGTAGCAGCAAAGTAAAAGTAAATAAAGAAGGTCATAGCAGTGAGACGGGACTCAATTCACAAGATAATCAAAGGATAAGACAGAAAGAAAATTAACAATCACCCAAGTCACCCCAAAGTGCACCAGTGTGTGTTTGCTAGAAATTTTTCAGTAGGTTGTTAACTATAATCAAATAACAGTTTGTTAAGAAAGGTACACAAAAATGTGTAGTTTCTTTTCCCCCAGAACTGGATAGAAAAAAAAACAAAACTATAAAGGTGTGGCTTACACGAGTTAACATTCAGCTATTAAACATGGGTCTCAAAAAACTTGAAAAATTATATGCATACCCCTAGTTCATCCAAAAACATGATCATACGATGTTTATTACTTTTGATGAATGGATTTACACCTTCCATATAGGGTTCCTAAAAAGAGAGAAATAAGATTCTATCAAATAAATATTGTCAGATCCAGATAACAAAAGAGAATTAGTACAGCAAGAGTTCTTGCAAATCCAGTTGTGCTTATTAATAGCCAATATACGTCTATATAAAAATCAAATGCTGATAGTTTTTTCCTGCTAATATAGAGGCAAATAGCTATACTGAGGAACTGGAGAAACTTTTCATAAAAAAGTTAGAAATTCTATACTCAACCATAAATCAAAGCACATCTAGCTGACATACATTGCTTATTTGAAAATGTATTAAAAATAATGACTGTGACAGCATTATTTGCCAGGCACCAGAACAAGCACGCATCCAAACCAGGGTATGGTCCAGGTGGCTATGGGAACTACAAGGAACCAAAATTACAGTGTGATAAAGATTACAACTCTCAACACACTTCCACCGAGTCCATTTAAACTCATGAGTGACCCTAGAAGACAGTAGAATTTCCAAGAGTGTCACCTAGAGGACTAGAAAGCCTCCATCAAGACTAGAAGAGGAAAATATTACTACATAACTATATACTACTAGATACACATGTATATACTTATAATTTTATACGTACTATATAAAATATTGCTAATAACCCACCTCAGGACTCAGCTAACTTCAAAAGTTCACCGTTTTATATAAACTCCTCATCCTAATAAAGCCTGCTATGTTATAAAACGGATTATCAAGTATTAACAAAAACAACCAAACCCATGGTCACCGAATTGATCACAATAACCCTAGTTAGCCTTTTGGAGGCTGTAAATCTTTACAGGAGTAGATGGCTTTCCCTTTCCCCAAACAGTGGGTAGTGTTAGAACCATGTAACTTGCAGTGAGCAATTCGATGCTTACTTTAAATACATTTATACAAAATATTTTAAAATCACTCTCCTAAACTTACAGTACATACAAATGTCGATATAATTCTACTAGTGGCATAGTGGGTACACATTGGACTGCTAACCACCCTCAGGTCAGCAATTTAAGTCCACCAGTTGCTCGGACATAAACAGATGATATTTTTATTCTCATAAGGATTACATCTTCTGAAGCCCACAGGAACAATTCTACTCTGTCCTGTGTAGTCTTTATAAACTCGAACCAATTTAATCGCAAAGAGTTGGGTTTCTGATTTTGTTTTGTATGTGTAGGTACTTGAATCATGTGGATTTTTTAAATAATGCATCTGAACTTTGCAGTGAGTATTTGTGAAATAATAAAATAGATTTGAGTTTTTAAAGAAAATATTTTGATTTTATATTTATTTCTGGAAGAAATGGAGTGCACTGGACCTAGAAAAATAAGTTTTCTATAGTAAGTAAAGGCTGGCTTTAGAAACTTCACTATTAAGATGGACCATCTATAAACATTTAAAAAACAAACTGATAAATGTATACCGTATGTACTCAAGTATAAGCCAACCCAAGTATCAGCCAGTGCACTTAATTTTGTCACAAAAACTGAATTAAAAATGTGCTGAAAAACTCAGCTTTATACACAAGTACATACAATAACTTCTTTTTATGAAACAGCCACTATTGAAATTTTACATAAGCCATATGGTTTCATCACGTCAAATGTTCATTCATAAATCCTATTTTCATATATTAAAATGTTTTTACCTTAGCTCCAAATTCCACAAGATTTGCTAAGTTCTGTACAGATTTAGCCACTAATATCAATGTTCTTGCAGCAATAGGAGATGGAGAATCTATAAGAAAGATATACATAACTAGTGACATCATTTTCAAGGGCACCTCTCCAGTAAGTCACTGTAAATTTTGCAATTTAATATTTCCTCACTGTTAAAATACTAGTATTTTTTTCTTTTAGAATCCATGTTTATTGAAAAATATGACCTGTATAATTAAAAACACTTGGATGATAAAGGTAAAAAACCAAAACTTAACTAGTCTTGTTAAAAGTCAACATTCAAAAATGGATGTCCATATTTCAGATTATCTCAAAGGTCAATAGTTAAAAAGACTGCCACAACTTACAGTCTCTTCAGAAAGCTAGTTTCAACCCACTCAGCAATTTACAATTCAAGTAAATCCCTGCTCACAACTTCCACAGATTAGAAATAATTCTAAGCTCATAAGCACAGATCAAGTTTCAGACCTGTGCTGTAGTTTGAGGAAAAAAAACATGAACTTTAATATCCTTTTAAAAGAGCAGTTAAGAAACATTTTCTTTGAGTGCGGAACTGCAGCCGGAGGGCTTGGAGGTTCAAATCCAGCAGTGGCTCTCAGGAGCGGCACTGGGTAGCGCCCACGACCACCAAAGGCAGTGATGCCCACCCAAAAAAAAAAAGAAACATTTTCTATAGAGTACATAAGCCAAGAAGTATCTATAACTATTAAATTAAGCCTCGAAACTTAGAATCTTATTCATAATATTAAAATCTATAGTTTATATGACTAGCTGACTTGAAATCATACTTTGTATTTTAACTAGCAATTATAAATAGTGCTGTCTACTAGTTCAAAGACCAATATCCAAATAAATAAACCTACTCAAAAGGAGTACACATCCACAATTCTTAACAGATTTCAAATATGTTAGCATCAGTAAAAATTAACATGTAGAATGGCTGTAAATTATTATTTTCCAAAATATTTTAAAATACAGCTTTGAACCTTCAATTAACATAAGAAAAGCTCACTACTTATACTAATGAATTTCATTGCATTTCATATCACTAACATCACTCTTCTCAGAGTCTACATCATTGCAAAACCATTCTAGAGTGGACATAAAATCTAACTTGGCAGATTTTTAAATGGCCAGTTAACACTATCAAAAGTGACAAATCTCTAATGGAGAAACCAGGGTTGTTTTCTTCAAAATAAATATTCAAAGAACACAATAGCAACTATAGATATAGTTTTAATTTGACCTTACAGTCCGGCTTGCCATCGTATTAACAGTGTATGCAGAGAGTGCTCCTTAACTCGGAAAACCAAGGTGCAACTTTCGAAAATCCTTCATTATCAGAGTTTGTGACAAAGGTCAGAATGGGAAAAAAAATGTTTCTCATCATACCATTTCAGCTTTTAGATCATAGGTTCCCAAACTTAATTATCCTACTGCCCCCTTTTCAAAAGAAAATTATTCAAGGTCCCTTGGCAATTAAATTATAGGCCATAATCTAAGATGAAATACAGGTTATCTATCTGCTTTTGCAGCTCCTCTGCACCATTGTTCCAGTGGCCCCCAGAGGGGCAGTATCGTCCAGGTTGGAAAACAATGCTTTAGATATTAGATGGACAGATTAGCTAATGGAGTAAAAGGAAGAAATGAGATACATGTTTTGTAATGCTTTATGAACAACCCTAGAAAGTAAAAAAAATAAATTAGGTTAATAGGAAAAGTCAAGTATTCTTATGAAGTAGTATGAAACTTTCTATTTTTTAATTTTGAAAGTCATCAAAAGCTGATTAAGTTCAAATCCAGCAGCAGCTCTCCAGGAGCAAGGCTGGGCTTCCCACCCCCACCAGAGGGCAGTGCTGCCCAAAAAAACAAACAAACACAAAAAGCTGATTACCTGAGATGATATTAAACATCCGTGGATTCAGAATAGCAGGGCAGATAAGTCGAAGAAATACGAAGCCACTAAATGGGAGGGAAAAATACACATATATATTTTAGGGAAATGGTGCACGTTATATTAAAATTTTATATATATGTAAACATATTTTTTAAATATTCCTAGAACATTACTCTGAACTATAGGGAATCCCAGACAGCTAGTTTAAAAGAATAAAATAATAAGTCAAACATACATAAATGTTTCTTATGCATTAACTTTATCCAAATTGGAAATTTTAGATTTACTTAGGGAACATGCTAACATATCTAGTGACTATTGTCTTAACAGTTATTTATTCCAGGCTAAAAGACTTATGGGTTGTGAAGAGAGATAATGTGCTTTGCTGCTAAACTGGCAAGTTGGCTGTTCATGTCCACTCAGAAACTCAGAAGTACTTAAAAGAATAAGTCTAAAGATTTACTTAAAATCATTTATTGGCAACCCTAAGGAGTGTAGACCTGCTCTGACAACCAAGGGGGCACCACAGTAGGAATCGACTCAATGGTGATATATAGAACCCCCTAGGAGGGTTCCTGGCTGGTCAGAAATGTCGTTTTATTCTTACTCTGAGGAATAGTGTCCTTAGCAACTGTGAAAATTGCTGAGTACTAGTATAAGAACCAAAAAACCGATGCAGAGACTCATGGTCCTATAATGGGCTAAAACTTCCTTCCTCTCACTTTTCTTTAAAGTTTATTATTTAAAGAATAGCCAATAAAGTGTTCTAAATCGGGTTGGTTGCATATATTGTTACCATGTTATCAGGAGACACCGGTCCTTGGAGGAAAATAACATGCTTAGTAGAAGGTCAGAGAAAAAGAGACAGACTCAACAAGATGGATTATCACAGCAGAGAGGCATAAAAAGTGCAAAAAGTCTTAACAAAATTAAGAGATTATGTCATTGTGAAAAAGAAAATTATGATTTTTTTTGAAAATTCTAATTAAAAAAAAATAAGGTAGTAATTGACTATTGATCCTTCTCAAAATAGTTCATAAAATTTGCACTAGAAATTAAAATAATTGGAAGGTCTCGGTTTTCTGTGTTAGAACTAGATACTTCATTTCTAAGTATTTACACCTTTGAGCCTATTAGAGCTTTGCTAATTTAGCACTGTTAGAAAAAGGTTATTTCTCAAACATTTCTAACAATTGTTAAGTCTTTAAATTTGTGTTTTAAACTAATTTTTAAAGGTTGTACAGATGTTACTAGAAAACAGTTTGCTACTTTAGTCCTGAGCATGAAGCAGAGCCCTGCAAATATTGAACTGTAGAAAACTTTCAATTTGCAAGTCTTCCTGAGAGTTATTAGCAGTGATGCTAAATGTAGAGAGATACTTAGGTACCCACACATATTAAAAAGCTTACTAGGGCTAAGAATTACACCTGTGAGAATAAATGTCACACCTTGTTGGAGGATCTACATATAAACTATTGGGAGGACAGACATTGGAGGAGTGGGTGAGGGGAGACATCGGGCAGTGTACTATATGATGAAACAATAATAATTTATAAGGTATTGAGGGATGTTGAGGCGGGAGCAAGGATGGAGGGGAAAGGATAAGAAGCTGATGTCAAGGGCTCAGGTGGAAAAACAGGTATTTGGAGAATGATAACAGCAGCAGGCATGCGAGGATGCGTGGCACAATATATGTACTTATGTATTGTGAAAAACAATGTACGAGTGCCCAATAGAATGATATTTAAAAAAGGGTTTTCAGTAAGGCTGCACACAGGGCTATACTAAAGTATAACTTCTTTGTATGACTGTAATTCTTCCTCTTCTTCCTAACTATTGCTAGACTCAAGAAATATGGACCCTATAACTCTTAAGTACTTAAAACTGTAAGAGATACCTTTCTTGCAAAAAGAAGTTTTAAAAACTGGCTGTAATAATATTCATAGATTTAATATTTATGGGATTTCATGACCAGCGGGGTATAGTTTACATGATAATAAATTATATTACTATGAAGCTGACTGGAATAATCCATAGTTTTCAACTAAACTTCCAATTGTCTTGAATGGTTTCGGGTCTGTTTTAGCTGAAGCGGACAATAATGTTAAGGATGACAGACTGGGTCTTAGAAGGTTTGCCTTTGCCACTTTCTGTATAGCATTATTCTTGTCGTTGCTGTTGGTTCTAATTCATAGCAACCCTATGTGCAATAAATATTGCCTGGTCCTGTGCCATACCCACAACTGAGCTTTGTTTGGACCCATCAATATAGCCACTGTGTAAATTCATCTCTTCCTCTTTTTTTGATGCCCTCCTACATTGAGGCAAACAATTTGGCCTTTCCAGATGTACTTCCTCATTACAAAAATGTTAGGATAGTAATTAAGTACCTTTATATCAGTTCCAAAATGCCATGACCTGCCCAAGTAATTCTTTTAATTTCTTACTGCGCAATGGGCAGAATGAGACATGGGAACTGGCTTCAGAATGAGTGCCTGACAAAGATTAGCCTGGAGGCGTAGGTCTTAATACAGACCAATCTAAATGACTTCCTTATTGCTCCTCCCTATTAGCAGTAAATCATTTGTATGCTATATGTGTTGAGAGTAGAAGTAATAAAAAGTTATATATTTGCTTGGTTTAAAACTTCAAGCACCTTGTATATAACAAAAATTTCAAATAGTTAAGTGGTAGATAAATTATCTCTTAACTAATTTTTCGAGAACAATTATGTTAATGAACCACTAGAAATCAAAAACACATTTGATGAGTCACCAAAGAAAAAGGCCTTAAACTGGACATTCCCTCACAGAAGGCTTAGGGAGGGAAGGAGGCAGTCAGGGTGTAGTGTAGCAACAATGAAAAATATAATGTTCCTCTAGTTCTTAAATCCTACCCACCCCCATCCCCACTATCATGATCCCAATTCTACCTTACAAATCCAGCTGGATCGGAGGCTATACACTAGTACAGTTAGGAACTGGAAACACAGGAAATCCAGGACAGAAGAACCCCTCAGGACCAGTGGTGAGAAGGGCAACAATGGGAGGTAGAGGGAAAGTGGAGTAGAAAGAGAGAACAGATCGGAAGGATCTACATATGACCTCCTCTCTTGGGGAAAGACAGCAGAGAAGTGTTTGAAGCGAGGTATCAGATGGTGTAAAATATGACAAAATAATAATAATCCAAATTTTCAGGGGAAGGGAGGAGCAGGGAGGAAGGGGAAAAGTTGAGAGCAGATACCAGAGACTCAAGTAGAAAGCAAATGTACAAAAGTGCTTGACACAATGGATGTATGTGAGGGTTGTGATTAAGAGTTTTACGAGTCCCCAATAAAATGATTAAAAAAAGAAAAAGCCTTGAATTATACACTTTTTACTATTATTTTTCTAATTTTCAAAATTATTCTCCAAAACGATTTCTTTTCTATATATAGCAATATAGCAGATATATTGACTAGCCTTACCTAACAACTCTGGTTCTCATGGTGGTATTTGTTGGCCACTTGTGCTGAACAGATTTCTGTAAACACCCGTAAATATATCTCAGAGTCCTGTCAAAATAATACAATCATTTCAATACAGAAAGCACATGAAAACACTGATCTCATTATGGCCAAAAAACACATTTTGGTGCAATTGGCCTTCTCACCACAAAGGTAATTTGCTTAAAGAAGTAAGAGTCATATTTAGCAGAGAATAAAAACAACTTGAACATTTTAATCAATTTACTTAGCCAACATCTTAACATTAACTCTGGAAGAAATTATTACTTATTTTAAATATTACAGTATTAGTGAAAGGCATGAAATAAGTTATTTGAATGAGGCTACATAATAAGGACTAATGAGTCCAACTTTCAGGGAGACACGTTTATGGCTTAAGATAAATTAACTTCTATCTCAACAAGTGAATTTACTAATACTAGGGGGCATTAAGCCAACTTGAGTGAGTATCTGGTAACAATTTAAAGAAATTCAAACACAGACTAAATGGCTGTCTCTTACAACTGACCCCAAAGTTAAGATAGACTTCTACTACATAAAAAAGACATGTTAACGAGTAAAACAAATGTTTGTTTTACTTTTTTTTTAAACACTGTATCATGCAAAGATTTAAAATCATTGATTTTTTTTTCCTCGCAGTATTAGAACAATGGAAAAGTTTTCAAATGTTTTAGAAATACAAATTTTCAAACACACAGATACACAATTTCTGGTCAAATTAAAATTTCACCACTTACGGTGGAAGTATTTCTGAGGCCATGAATATTTTCTCCACAAGCTCTGAAAGTATGTTCAATAGGTGTGCTAAATTAGTGTTCACATCTTCATTTTTTTCTAACTTTGATGGACTTAACTAAGAGAAGGAATAAATCAACATAAATGAATCTTGGCAATGACAAATGCAAATAAATAAAGGTAACCAAGAAGTTGTAGTTTTCACTGCTATTTTCCCTTTTTGTGGGGGCGGGGGATGCCTTTTTTAATACAGACTTTTGAAAAGACATTTTGCTTTATGGAATTCCTTGTAATGTGCTTATTCCCTATAATCCCTATCAATTTAAGAGAAAGCAGTCAGAATACAAAACAACTTTCAGCTACCACACTTTGCAATTGATTGTTACAGACAAAAAAAATTTAGATTAGGCTTTCTTTATTCATTTAGGTAAAACATTCTCAAGAGAAAGTAAAAGATCCTCAACTTTAATGGCCATTTAAAACTACATGAAGACAAATCACATCTACTGCCAGTAAATATCCATTTCCACTGAAGAAAACCAGTCCCAAAATGCTAATTAAGAGCAGCCATGTAGGAGGTGTTTCAGGTGGTAAATCTTTATAAGAATAAACAGCCGAATCTTTCCACTGGTGCATTTGAACTGTCTACCTTGGCTATCAGTTCAATATTTACCTGATAACTATGACTATTACCAGAGACTATGAGTATTTAAATAGGAAAGAAGGCGCTCATCATTTTAATAAGATCTAGTTTACTTCTATGTATTTGAGGGGAAGGGGAAAAGAGACAAAACATGAACTGTAAAAGCTCATTTGGGGTAAGACTTAATACTAAATTCCTTAGAGAGACACCTGTGCCTTTATTAAAACATTTCTTTTGATCTCTCACTAGTTCCTGTTAAGCCAACTATGGCATCAACCAGGTTTCCAATACTAAATCACTAACTTTCCCCCTTAATAGTTAAAAAAAAAAAAAGGCAAACTACCTTTCAGAGTAAACCTGTATTACTATGATATGCTACATAGACCTTACAAGATTATATAATAAGAATCTCTAGCAAAGCCTTCAATTTGTCTTACATATCCTTTCTGAAAGCAATATTTACTCATCGTTAGTATAGTAGGGAAATGATAAAAGTATGTGGGGAACTTTCTGATGCAATTTGCTTGTTTTCAATCTTAAAATAACAAATTCTTTTTAAAAATATGTTTAATAAATGAATTAGCAAAGAAATAATTCCTATAATGAATAATTGTAGAACACTAATATTTTCCCTGAAATATAATTAACTTTAAAGCATTACCTATTAAATAGGCTGTGCTTTAATATTGAAAACATGTGATTCTTACCTCACAAGACTGCTTGCTTTCCATTATCTTTAAAATAGAGTCTTTCAGAGCATGATGAACAAACTGCGTAGCAGTGGCTTTCATATACTGCTCCATCAAGGTGCTTGCAAGTGTTGTGGCTCGAAAAAGGGTAGTGGCTTCATCTATATAATCATATTAAAAGATATTGTTGTATAAAATTGTACTAATGTGAAACAAATCAGACAAAATGAGAATTCATTTATCCTCAAACACTAAACAATTAAACTATTCAAATTCTTTTTTTTTTTTTGGCAACTCAGTATTTAATTTGCTCCTCTTTCTGTTCACTCAAATTCTTATTACAGCACTGAAGTATTTATTTTAATGACATCCTGTATCTCTACAGATTACTTCTGCAAAACATTTTCAATAATCTTTACCTCATTAGACTGTGTACAAAAGAAAAAAGACTTGTATCTTTCCCATTCCTCTATGTTGACATGGATAAAAAGGAAAAACAAATTAAGGCACAGAATGCTTAAATGACTTGCCTAAGATCAAATAGGGGCAAAAAACTAGATCCAGATTCCACCTTTGCTGCTCACTGATCCACTGTTTTCAAAAATTTGTGTCAATTCCCCAAATAAAAGTATAAAATCCCAGTATAAGGTAATTTGTTAGCCTAAATCACAACTATTAGTGAGTTGTAATAAGATTCTGCTAAAAGACATATAGGAAAAAGAATCTCAGTTTTAAAATGTATGAACTTAATCCATTACTCATACAGTTACATATTCAAACACAACTATAAATTAGGAGGAAATTGTTCAGTGCTTTCCAGTTTACTTTTACACTTGTAAGCATATGCAGGCACTGCTAGTAACAGGGAAAAATAAGTCACAGTGGCGTAATTGTAGGGTCTTTAAAAGCACAATGTATTCAGTGATGTTATCTGGAACTATCATCTAGGGTAGCAACAAATAAAATACAGTTAACAACTACTGTACAATGATTTAGTAAATAAAAGATAAACAAGAGTATGGTAAGTATGTCAGATTATTCTTGTTAATCATGCACTATCTTGACCTGATAAAAGAAAGCACCTTTTTTATGGCTTCTTTATACATCAGTTTGCCATGACAGAATCCTATATTAGAAATAAAAGCCTCCAAGGATAGTCATCAACTTATAAGAGTAAGTCAATAAGTATTGTTATAAAATCACAGAAACCTTTATGAAACAATCAAAATACTAAAATGTGAAGGTACTGTTGGGTGATAGACATTTTGTCTAGGTCTACACACTTCTGAAGACAATTTCTCTATAATTAGGACTGAAGAATTTTGTACTCCTTGATTTACATCACATCCAAAGGGGAGTTTTGGCAATCTCAGTTCTTTTCAAATATTCTTTGAGTTCTGGGAACAAAAAGGAGTCTGAAATGGCAGATCAGAGATATAGGGTGTGTGAGATTAAGTTTCTCAACAAAATTCTTATAGGACAGCCCTTACTACCATCAAAGAATAAGAAGGTGCATTGACATTATGAGAAAAAAATTCCTTGCCACACCTGTCTTTCTCCTAACCAATAAATAGGCTTCAACATCCTTGAAACATCTTCATAATAAGCATCCATAAATATATCTTTGAGACGTAACTATGAGAAAATATATCAATCCTGCTTCTTTGGCATATCAAAAGCCAGATGCCATGAAATTCTGAGTTGACCTCTCTGTTCTGAATGTAAAACGCTTTGCTCCCTGGATTCATTATCAGTTATGATCGGTGTAATAAAATCATTCTCATCAGGTTCAATTTTACTTTAAAATGATAAAAAGATCAGATCTTTGAGCTAGCTCACTTTAGTGCAATGCTTATGGCACCAAGAGAACTAAGAGCTTGCTGAAACAAAGATGTATACTTAAAAACTTAAAGGCTGAACATCATGCGTGACTCCAACTTCAGAAGCTTCTGCATCAGTGGTAATTCTAGTCTTTTTCCAGTTTCTAGTCTTCTGCCAGTTTCCTAATTCGAGGTTAACATTCCATACTCTTATATTTCAGTTTTTGCTTACTTTCCTTAAAAAGTTTGATCCATTTAAAAATTGCTGCTTCACATGGAGCACCATTTGCATAAATTGTTACGAAGGTTCAGTAATTTGGAATGAATTCTGCTAAAAATGTGTTATGAGACCTGATCTCAAAATTGTTTTTTCTCCACAACACAAACAGTATTCACCACCACCACCCCTTTTTTTAAGGCATCCTAAAAAGGGAAGTATGTTACTGATAAAAGTTTTCTGTAGCCATCCTGTGATTGCAAAGGCATGTATAAATACACTGTGTTTGGAATAAACGCTGGTAACAATACTTTTTGGCTTACTCCTATAAAAGTCAAAACTAGATCTGGGCCTCCTACTCCCACCACCGGAGAGCAGTGATGCCCCCAAAAAACAAAAAAACAAAAAAACAAAAACAAAAACAAAAAAAAAACAACAAAAGTCAAAACTAGAATCCTAACTACCATTTTTAATGAAGGACAAAGAGAATGATTTATTTTGCAATAGGATTTACTACTTTAATGTATTTAAAAATAGTCATCTACATATACTTTAAAGATAATATATATACATGTATATGTGTGTGTGAATACATATACCACAATTTTTGCACCATATGATGTGATTTTTCCCCCCCAAAAATGGGGGGAGAACGAGGGTGGCATCCTACGGTCCAAAGGTGGGGTACCACAGAACATTTTAGTACACTAGTACTATTTGGTTCAGAATATTTTCTCGTTTGCCTGCTGTAAAAACTAGGTGTACCTTATGGTCCAAAAATACAATAATCTAACCCTTTTTTAAAGCATCACATGATAATGCCCATACTATACCTTCCATGCATATTTCTCTGTCATTTAGTGTACAAAGCAACAATGATTCAAGCTTTTCATGAAGAAATATCCTCAGAAGGATGCTAGCCAGTAGTGTTCGGTCTTGTCCACATACATGTGATAAAGCATAGACCACATGAAGTTCCTTTTGCAGTATAAGCTAAAAATGATATCAAAAAAAAAGGCTGTTTAAAGTACATAGCATTAAACATTCGCAGCAAGATAATTAAATGCATTTTAATGTAGTTTTCTATTTAGATGTTCTTTTGAATACCTTATTAAAAACAAGGCATTTGCAGTCTAAATGTTTTTAGTTTCTTAGGGTCAACATTATAGGGGTACAATTGTTTTAACTCTGTCCATTGACTATTAGGGTATAAAATTATTACATTTAACTAAATGAATCTTTTGTTAAATGTTTAATATTTTTGTTAATATGATTAAATATAATTAGGTTAGTAACTTAATACCTCTTTAAATTCACTGTACTCTTCTTCTGGCATGATTTTTTCCATAGAGTATCGTGCTCTGACACGCAAGGATCCTGGTTCGATACCTTTTAATGGTATGTGAGAGCTGAGCAGAAACCATTCATCAGTGGCATGCCCTTTCTGTAATCGACTCAACTGGCAACGCATAAATACTTAAACAGAAAAACATGGTCAAATTATTAGATTACCAACTTAAAATATGGTTCTCAGATTAGTCACATTAGTTAAGGTGTCTGATGCTCAGTCTTAATATAGATATTTTTAATTGAAATTTCAATGACATACATTCAATCTTTATTGACTTACTAAATGCCTACTGTACTATGGAGAGCTATGTGTATGGAAACAGATATGATCAAGACACAGTCTTGAACTCCCACAGAGATCAGTCTAGCTGGGAAAAGCAAGAAATCAATTATCGTGTAGTGTAGTAAGTACAAGAGCAGTTAGTGCTATTTGGAGTATAAAATTACACACACACACACACACAGTATATACTTAAGTAAATGCCAAGTTTTTCAGCACATTTTTAATGCAGTTTTTGTGGTAAAATTAGGTGCCTCAGGGGATATTCAGGTTGGTGAATATACTGAAGTAAGTATGTACGGTATATAAAATTTAGTCTGAGAAGGTTAGAAATACTTCGGAACAGGGAACCCAACCTTTCTTTTAATAAGATCTGAAGGTGCAGCTAAGTAAGAAGATGGGGTAGGGGTGAGGGTAGTGGGAGTACCACAGAGGATTTTAAATTAGAAACATGCTGTCATGGCTTGTGCGAAGGATATACAAATGATTATGCAGTGGGAATAGATGGGGAGAACAAGAAAGTTCCTTTCTTGTGTGTTATTACTACAGGCTTGCACTTTATCTTAGACATAAAGTAGGACACCACTAAAAAATGTTATGCACTCAAACAGTATAGAAATTATAGAATAAATATTTTATAGAGCAAAAGTCAGGCTTTGATCTTTAATAGCATAGGATCACTTCCTTCCTTAAGTCTGAATTTTAAGACTGTATTAACCTAATTTACTCCGGTGTGAACTGCTAAAATCCTCTGCCAACTGTCTCTGTAACAGGATAGAAAAAGAAAAAGATGTGCTACAGAGAACAAGTTGAGGGGGTGGGGTGGAGGCTAACTAGTAAAACTGAATAAAGTATGTGAGCTTAAATCATTTTTGAATTTTTTTTTGTTTTGATTACTATCCAATCATTTTATTGGGGGCTCATACACCGTTTTTCACAATACATAAACATACTGTGCCAGGAATCTTCACATGTCCACTGCCATTATCCTTGTCCAATCATCCGCCTTTTCCCTTGAGCCCCTATTATTGGCTTTTCCATCCCTTCCCCTGCTCTCTCCTTGCCACCAACCCTCAATATTTTATAAATTATTATTGTTCTGTCATATCTTACACTGCTCGACCTCTCCAACCCACTCCCCTGATGCCTATCCTTCAAATAGTAGCTTATGTGTATATCCTTGCACTTGGTTCCATCTCTCTACCCCACCTTCTCTCCACCCTTCCAGCAGGTCCAATCTAACCACTGGCCGAAAGGGGCTCACCCATACTGGTTTCCCCATATCTCCAGCTCCCCTCTCCACCAGTTGACTTCTCCAGTCCATCTGATTTGTAAAGTAGAGTTGGGACCATGATGGTTGGGGGGGGAGAAGGCTTTAGGAACTAGAGGAAACATGTATGCATCATCACTGCCCAGCTGCCCCTTGACTGATCTGTCTCCTCCCTGTGGCTTCCCTGTAAAGACCCACCAGTGGTCTTAGGTCCTCACCCTACTCTCCCCCTCATTTGTGATGTGATTCTTGTGCTTTGATGCTTGATACCTGCTCCCTATGGTCCTTTTGATCACACATGCTGGTGTGCTTCTTCCATGTGGGCTTTGCTGTTTCTGCGCTGAATGGCGACTCGATTATCTTCAAGTCGTTGAGACTCCAGACATTAAATCATTTGATAGCTGGGCACCATCGTTTCTTCTACTCTGTTTGCCTCTGTATCCATCTGTCTTCAGCGGTATCAGGAGTCAACTCGTCCATTGATTTTTTTGTTCTTTGATGCCTGATACCTGATTGTTTCAGCACCTCATGATCGCATAGGCAAGTGAGTTTGTTTTAGGGTGGGTTTTGTTGCTCCTGAACTAGATGGCTGTTTGTTTATGCTCAAGCCTTTAAGACCCCAAATGCTCTATCTTTTGATAGCTGGGCACCATGTGCTTTCTTCACCACTCTTGCTCATGCTCCCACATGTCCTCAGTGGGCACCTTGGGGATGTGTTCACACAGTGATATGTTTTCGTTTTTCTTTTCCCCATTTGATGTCTATTGCCTAGTCCTTTCACCACCTTGTGGCCACGCTGGCTGTTGTGCTTCTTCTGTGTGGGCGTGGTCTCTTCTCAGGTAAATGGTCTATTTTTTATCTTCAGGCCTTTAAGACCCCAGATATATCCTTTGATGGCTGGGCACCATCAGCTTTCTTCACCACATTTGTTTGTGCACCCATTTAACTTCAGTGATCGTGTTGGGCCAGTGAGCCTCGAGGATTACCAGATTCATAGAACAAAGTGTTCTTGCATTGAGGGAGCACCAGGGAGAGGACCCAAGGTCCACTTGCTACCCTAGTATTTGGCCTATAGACATGTTCTTAAATTTACTCCCATCTTGTAATAGATAGTTGTATTTATGTATGGACATACCTATGTTTAGACCTCTGCAAGCGCCCTTTGCCTTCTAGCTCTTTCCTCTATTTCCTTCCATCTCCCTCCTGTTCCACCATCATGTTCCATCTTCATTAGCGTTTCAGTGTTTCCTCACAGAATCACTGTCCTTGCTTAATCCCGACCAGGCCTCCCACACCCTTCTTTCCATCAATTCCAGACCACTTGTTGCTCTCCCTCCCCCGTCCATGTGTTTGTCCACCTCCCCTTCTCGTCCCCTCTCTGGTACTCCCAGGAATCGTTGTTTGCCCAGTCCTTTCTGTGGTACATTTTCTAAGACTTATCTATAAGAAAATTAAAAATAACGCAAAAAAAACACAAAAAAGCGGGTACAGTAGACAGGAGGGCAGCCCAAGAGAGATGCCCACTCTTCAGGTGTTGGTTAGCACTAGTCATTGTGTGTTGGGGTGGGATGGTCAGAAGGATGAATAGCTAAGTATTTAAAGTATCGGAGGGATTAAGTTTATAGTATGTCCAGCTTAGCTATTTTGGTTTTTCTGTCCTGTCCTAAATACTTTCCAATCAAAAATAAAAAAAGAAACTATGTAAAATTATACTACATGCACTTCATATTTTTATTTTTAAATTACCATTTTAAGACTACATTTTATTATGAACTTTAAGGGTACAATTTTTATGTATTTTCTGCTTTGTGATTGGGGTTTTCTCTGTTTTATTAGTGTTAAAAGTTTTTCATTTGTTTGAATGCTTTTCTGTATATTTAATCCAGGATAGGTAAATATATAGAGGTAGAAACTAGATTAATGGGCCATTGGGGATATACAGGGAAGTTTGGGGGAAAGGAGCAGCTAATAACAAAGAGTACAGTAAAAAAGAAAATGTTTTGAGATTATGGTGATGATTCGACAGATACTTAATATGACTGAACTACTCAAATGTATAATTTGCGAATTATATGCCAATAATTTTAGAATAAATATGTAAATAAATATTCTAAGTTTTAAAAATAGATAGAATGAAAGACAAGCAATAAACAATGAGCATAACTTTGCCCTATTGTGTAAATCTGTTGCAAAGCATTCCTTATGTTTTAGTGAATTAACTGTTTTAAGTATTCTCTATAATCTATCCCAATGTGGATAAAAAATGAAAACCTATTAAAGACATAAATGTTTAAGAAATTTAAAACTTATTTATACATGAAACTTAACTTACAGATATCAGGATCTTTGCTTTTCTTTGTTTTATTACTAAGAGTTATTTCAAATCTGTTGATATCAGGAGGAAGATCACTAAAGGAGCAAGAATAAGGAGAATTAACAAGAATTGTCTTGTCATTGGATTATCTGATATGCTTTAGTTCTAGAATTAACAACATCTATTTCTGGTAAATAACTGTTTGCACTCAATTTAAAAGCAGACTGAAAACATTTCACAATTGAATATGCAGCAACAGAGAGAAGCATATTATACACTTTCCCTAACATCTTTAAAGCACTTAAACTAGCAACAATTCATTCAAGAAAATCCAGGAAGCCCTAGTACATATTTTACATATAAGAGTTAGTACACTCTTTGAACATACCAATATACTGATTCACAATAACGACACAGAATGCTAATGTAAAACAGCATTTTACAGTAAAAGTGAACAAAAACAAAAAATAATTTTATATACTATTTAATACCTGAACCTGGCATTGCATTCTGAAAATTTCAATGAAGGCAAAACAATGGGAGAAAGTTAAATAAAGTAAGTAACATGACTTATTGTAATGATAAAATCCAACTTACTCAAAGACAAATTCTTCAGACCAAACGGGGTTTTGCCCTTCTCTTGCATGAGTTTTTGCTACCTGGACACTGTTCAGGTAGATGTTACAATATGGATTAGTAAAATGCTTTACTGGGAGCTTATGGGCTTCTTCAATATGTAAAACAAGACTGCTGACCTACAGAAAAAACAAAAAGAATTACCACAGATTTTAAGAATTATGCAGTAGGTTTTGAAAGCAGTTACGGAAGCACAAAAGAGCCAAAAATGTGGTCTTCCCCCACTCCATTTCTTTCCCCCAGAAAATATCAATGATATTTTATATAACCAATAAAAGATAACTTTACACTCAAGTCTTAGAAACAACTTGCTAGCTTAAAAAATTATAAAACAAAGTAATTTTATAATTATCCCTCTAACTATATAGTCTTATTGAAACAATAAAGTATACTTTCCCAATACAACAATTATTCAGAGAAAATAAAGTTGAATAGTTAGAATGTAGTGTTTCTACAGAAGGCTTTACAGCTAAACACTACTTTTCAATCAGAGAAATCTGCCTCATTTTATAAACAGGATACAGCTCAGAGACTCTAAACTATCAATCAGGAGTCAAAGTTGTGTGTCAAAAGTTAGAGCAACACACACTTTAACTCTAGCCCTAATCTATGAAGAATTAGTTATTTGGATACTCATCCTCATATAGAGATAACTGAAGGTATGGGTAGCAGAGAATGGTGAAGAAATCAGATAGTGCTCAGCTATTTAAAAAAAAAAAAAAAGAACAGTGTCCGGAGTTTATAAAGGACTATCTTCAAACAAGCAGCCACCTAAGCAAGGTGTCAACTAAGTCTACATATAGGAAGAACACCAGTCTGTGTGATCCAGGGATTATATACATTAAAATCCAAAGCCAAAGGAGGGAATGGTATTAGAATTAAGTTCTGAACACCTTGTTTGCAGACAGACATAGATGGCAATGGAAACTCAAAATAAATTCGTAGGGTCCCCATGGGGGTTAAATCTCCTTTGAATTCCCTTTGACCATAGTCCAGGGATATAGATAGCCTTGCTATCACACAATATTGTAAAACAGGTCATGGTAGATGTAGTAGTTAGGTTTACATATAATCCTTTATCACTTTTATCTCCCTTTTGACCCATTTTTAAGTGGTTTCAATTTTTTAAGATTTCTACTTTATTTTCAACAAATGAGATTTTACTATATTGTCATTGGCTTGGGGGTTTGTGTTTTGTATGATTTTCTGTATATGAAATTCAGGACAGGTAAATCTATACATAAGACAGTAACTGGGGCTGAGCTCCGGTGGCATAAGTGGTTGAGTGTGGGACTGTGGCCCACGGGCTTGGTGGTTCAAATCTAGCGGTGGCTCTCAGGAGCAGCGCTGGATAGCTCCCACAACCACCAGAGACAGTGATGCCCTCCCCAAAACAAAAGACTAACTGAGAGCAAACAATGAGTAGGAAAAAAATAGGTTCTAAAACTGATTGTGGTAATTATTGTACAACTCTTCTTAATGTGGCTGAAAAATTCTATTGTATGATAGTTGAATTATATGCCAAAAAAAGTTTTTAGAAAGTTAAATCATCTATCTCCCAGTATTAGTTCTTCATTCTCTTCTGCTAGCTACTGCTATGTGGCTTTAAAACAGTCATTATCTCTACACTATATATATAAGATACACATAAAAAACTTTAGTGACATTAATTCTGATTATATCACATTTTAACTACAAATGATAACTTCAAGGCTTAAGTTTCACACAAGGCACAAAAACTTGATGTTTGTTTTTCATAACTTATAAAATCACTTCAAAAATATTGGGAAAATTCCATTGTCTTTTAATTCAGATTTTTCATGAATTTTGTGAAGCCCCCTCATATGATTACATGTCCTGTGAGAATGGTCAACCTTTTGGTAAAAAGGACTATGTAGTAACCTTAAATATTAATCATTTATCAACTCTCAGTAGAACAATATGCTAATAAATTCAGTCAGCTTATCGAACATTTCTATAAACAAAATAATCACAATACAGTATAAAAATTTCAGATCCCTAAACTGTCAAAATGTATTTATTTTCTTGGAATGATTTATCTAGGATAACAATAAATCAAAGAAATGGAGACTATGAAGTTGACACTACAAAACTAGAAAGATAAAGCTCCACAAATATGAATGTATAATATACACTAAGGTCAAAAATAAGATAGGAAATGACTTAATGAGTTTATAGGATTAAAAAGCAATTATTTCAAAGTGAAAAACACACATTTATTAGGATGAGTAGTATATGTCAAATAATCTTTTTCAATAAATAGACTTAAAATTCTCTTTAGAAATCCACAAAAATACTTGAGAAAAAATATAATGAAACCACCCAAAAGAATACTTTCTGCTATTGTTAATTTGATTTTAGAGTTTGAATTGCCAAAAAAAAAGAACACACAAAAACAGTATTCCGTGACATGTATTGACAAGCTGAAATTTGGGTCAAGAACCCAGCAAATATATAAAGAAGAATTTTTCATAAAAGAAAGACAACGGTGGCTTACCTGACGTAAGCGTTTATTAGATGTCCCTGGACTACTTTTTCGTAAATTACAGAATGCCTGCAGACCTTTCATCCAATCCTATGAAGAACAGCATTTGACAGGTATATTTATACATTAGTTTATTCAGTTTCTGACAAATTAGTCTTTCATATTCAACAGCTCTTCCCTAGACTGCCACTTCTAAGAATGGAAGGTATTTTAGCATACTTGAACCTAATTACTAGCAAGCAAACAATAATAATTCTTTAAAAATTTTCATATTTCTGGGACGGAGGTTCAATTCCAGCAGTGGGGCTGGGCCTCCTACTCCCACCACCGGAGAGCAATGATGCCCAAAAATAAATAAATAAACATTTTTCATATTTTTAGAGTATCTCTAAGTCAATGCTGAGTACAGCAAAGGCCTTTAATTACCTTTAACCATGGATCCTGTGGGGGTACAAGTGCTTTTCAATCAAATGTTTTCTAAGGATTGACAGTTCAAACCTACCTATAGTGTTACAACAGGTCTGGAAATCTAATACTATAAAAGATTAGTAAAGAAACCCTATGAGAAGTGCTAATCTATAAGTTGAACTCATGAGGTTCTCAGCAATGGGTTTGGTGGGTCTTGTTTTGTTGTTGTTGTCATTTATATTTAAGCTCTTTCCAACACTCTTAAACTTAGCGCCTCAATTTCAGCTCATAGGACCCTATAGGAGCAGGGTAAAACTTCCATTTATGGATTTCTTAGACTGTCATTCTTTATAAATGTAAAAAACCTTTTTTCACCAAAATGTTTCTTTACCCCAAAGACAGATTTCAAGTTCATACATTTTGTGAAAAGAGGACTGATTGCAAAAAATCAAATTCAAATGTGATGATAGACTTAATCAAAAGCACTCTAATCTTGATCATAGACCAACAAATAGAAATATACAAGGGGCTTGTGTTACTGATAAGCTGTAAATCTGTCGAGCATATCACAGTAAATTTTGAAAAATTAGTCAATATCAAAGTTAAATTATGGGCTTATGTTTTTCTAAATGTTTAAATAGAGCTCTGCTCTAAAGAGAATAATTTTATGTCAATTAAAAACAAATCTAAAAATCTGCTTTAGCATACTTTTTCTAAAAAATTTCTTGCTTTGTTATACTCAATTATGTCTTTAGCTTGTTGGCTGTTCTGATGAATTTAAATTCTCTCAATATTAAAGTGCTTATAGAACAATGGCAATACCTTATAGAAGTAGCAGAGATTAAGTAACTAGAGATTCCAGAGTCTACTCATATCATAAAACCAGAGATCCCACTTATATCATTAAAAAAATCAAAATGCCACACCAAGTTTAACACTATGGAACATGGAAAGAGAAATGTATAAATATAAGAATAAAATGTTCATTATACACAAATAAGTGAGTCATGTAAGATATATTCAAATGTTTGGCATGTTAGAGAAAATGGAAGAATGATGGGATTTATTGAAATCTAATTTTCTATTCTGAACTCACGTTATAACATTTTAATGTATTTGGAGCCCTATTTTGCCCATTTGCAAATTTGGGATAACAACACATTTTCATCTAGTTGATTCTGTAGGATATGTATAACTGTCCACACAGTTTCTAAGGCTGTAATCTTTATGGGAGAAGATTGGTACCTCTTTTCTCCTATCAAGCAGCTGGTGGGTTCGAAATGCTAACATTTCAGTTGGCAAACAACTGCTTAAAGATTGTTTTAAATAATGGATTTACAATAATTATTATAAATAGAAATTTAGTTAGGCTATCTTACAAATATTTAAAATGTCATAATCAATTATGGGTCACTAAAAAACTTGTTCATCAAATTTATTCAGAAAAATTTTCACAATTTATGAGTTAGGGAATCAACATCAAGATTCAGTTTTAAGATAAATCAAAATTGACTCAACAGCCATGGGTTTTGGCTTAATGTCCAGGGTTGGCAAATTATGTTCTATTTCAAAAAGAATTTTTTCTTTTAACCTTTTAATCCCCTTAATTTCCTTCACTAAAGTTTAAGTAGAAAAAGTCACACAACATTCACCAAATATCCACAAAAATATTAAGATTCATAGAAAGCAAAATGTCTTTTAAATAAACAGCACTTTAAAACACTATCTCTTTGGAGAATTACTTAAGACTTAATAAAGTTATATAATACGGGCTTACAAATGGATCAAGACTGAAACTGAACTAGCTATTAAGTCCAGACTGATGGGAGAATTCCTAAAATATCTTTCCATTTAGAACTTCTATTTTTAGACATTGGAGTTCAAGAAAAGAAAAGTAAAAACTGTTGTTAATTGGCTGATCTTTAGACTATTCTGAGAATATTTATAGCACTTATGTATAAAAACCTATAAATCAGCATTTTTTATATTTAACACTGCAGACTACAAACCCAATTTTGAATGAAACAAATAATCTTCCATTTCTAAACTATATTTTTGTATGCTTCAAAAATGTTCTCGTTCCTTCAAATTAAAAAAGATTACTAGATTTCAGGATCATTTTAATCACTATATTAAATGTGTTTGTTTTCTATTCTAAAAATATAAACACAGAGATATACAATACTTAAAATACTTTTTTTTCTTACCTCGGCTTGCTCTGGTGTTTCTCCTGCAAAGTAAAAGATGTAATGTTCTTCACTAAAGTGCTGAACTACTATCTGAAAACAGTTCGGCCTTTAAAATATAAACAAAATCATTATTAGTAATCTTAACAGGGAATGTTTAAAACATTTACATTAACTTTAAAGATTCACAATATAACACTGTTATTTTTGCCAGTTGCTATCAATTTGATGTTGACTAATAATGATCACGTGTGTGAGAAGAATTAATCCACAGAGCTTTCAAGGCTAAACACTAGGGCTATCTTTTTGGTAGAACTGAACCACCAACCTGGTGGCAAATAGTTGAGCCCTTTAATTATGGAACTACCCAAAAGGATCACTTACTATAAGCTAAGCAATTAATGAGAAATTAATTTTTAAATTAAATATTAAGCTTATATTTTAATCATAAAATACCACTCTATTGTACCAAAGCATTCTAAAAAAGAAGCACTCTATTTTTTAAAAAGCTTTTATTAGCACTAGGGAAATTGTTTCACCTTTTAAAGCATAAACTAAAAACAAATGCTATTATCAGTTAATTTTAAGGACATTAGAAATAATGAAATTGAACAAAGAAATTGAACAAAAACATCTACAGGGCCAATCTAATCAGTTTTTTAACTAAAATAAAATATAGCTAAACTCATTGCATCAGGGTGTTAAGCAATATGCATCTATCAACAATGAGGAAGGAGAAAAGAAATACAAATAGTCTTACAGACCAAAAAAGCCCTAGTGGCTATCTTAGATTGTGGGTCATTTTAAATTTTTTTAAATAATGTTCTGTATCACCAACTTTTCTTTATAGTGATTTTTCCTCATCTGTTAAGAATAAAAAATATGTCCCAATGTACAAATTTGTTCTGAAGATAAAATAAGCACTTTCTGATGAAGATAATTGTAACCTTCAGGATGAATGCATATTGCAGGTAAGTTGAAATATGTAAAGAACACCAAAATTACCATGGAAAGCAAACATGGCACTTTTATATGATTTTTAATCCAGTAATAGGCAACTTAAAAAAAACTATCATACGTCCTTATGTCATGTTTTGTGTTAACAGGCATAGTTCTACTTTTGTGAATGAGTGTTATTGAAAGTTTGGGCTTTAAAAATCTTCAACTTCCTTTTTTTTTTTTTGGTTTTTTTGGGCATCACTGCCCTCTGGTGGTGGGACTAGGAGGCCCAGCCTCCAACTTCCATTTCTAACATAGTGTTTAATTTGTACTTTGAGTTGTCCTATACAAGTATACTTTCTGTACCTCAAAAGTTTTTGGTTTTTTTTACCTCAAAAGTATTTTAAATTCTTTACCATTTGCTAAATTAATGATACCTTCAAGTGATTTACCCTATGCTCCACAGAGAGGATTTATAATAGTCCCTAATAAAATGATGCCTCTTACTTGAACCAGGAAGCTGTATACCCCACAGATAAATGGATTTTGAACTCACACTTAGTTGTAGTCCTATTCTAAATTAGTTCTCGTGACTGTGGCCCTACTCCACATTTGTCCTCACAAAGAGATCAAAGAAAGTATGGGTGCTATGGAAAAATGTGAGGTGAATGTGGGATAGAAATTGGGTGGCTATCAAGGAAAAAAAGGGGTCTGAAATATTAAAGGTTTATCTTTAAAAATGGAGTTATCTAAGTGAGGTGTCAGATAAATCTACATGGAAGCGCACCAGTCTGTGTGATACAAGAATTAGAAATATAGGCCAAAGGAAGGAACTGTATCAGAGCCTAAATTCTAAGTACACAGTTTGCAAAAGGTTATGGAATACCCAAAATCAATTTGCATGGTGCCCAAGAATATTACACCTCCAAGGAATCTTCTCTGACCACTGATCACAAATGTGTTGTGAATGATCTTCCTATCAGACAGACTATATCGGATAGTGAATTAATATACAGTTAAAATTTAGCACCTCATCATTTGTTCTCTCTTTTGACTCATTTTAAATTTGCTGTCACTTTCATTTTCTGCTTTCTTTTCCACTGCGATATTTATTTTATTTTGTAAGTGTTATATGGTGTTTTATTTATTTACTGTGTGTGGTCCAAGTGGGTTTTTTTTATAGTGCATAGATGTGTCAGGCATTACTGTGATCTGAACATAGGCACCCTTATGGAATGGCACACCCGCATGTGGTGGCCTCAGAGGAGAGAGAGGAAGGAGAGGGAGGGTGTGAAGGGAGGGGAGACAGACAGAGGAACAGTTGGAAAAAAACAGTATTTTTATTTTTTATATGATTTTCTTTATAAAACTCCAGGAGTAGTAAATATACAAAAAGAATAACTGGATTAATAGTTTCTTAGGGTTAATGGCAGGGGAGGTTGTGGAGAAATGGAAAGGTAGTAAAAATAAGTACAAAAATGAAGAAAATAAGAGATTGTAGTGGGGATTGCACAACTCCTTTTGAATGTTGAATTGTACAGTATTTGAATTATATGTCAATAAAACTGAATTAACTAGTTAAAACATTAAGAATTAGTTACTGGTTTGTAATTTTTTGCTAATAATTTGAACACACTTTGAACATTTTTGTTATTAAAACAATTTCAAATGAGGACTAAGAAACCAGTTCTTACCTGCCAAAAAGACTATCGTGAACAACATAAACAGAACATACACTGAGATCTATTAATCCTTTTGGTTTTGTAGCTCGTTTTTCACTTTCAAAATAAATAAGTTGTGCGTCACTGCCCTCTAAAATAAAATATAAATTTTTCCACCGTTTTCCTTTGCCTGTTAAAGAAATTTTAAAAAGCTCAAAATTAAATTGTGAAATCACATATTAAAATCAGAAGATTATCTTTGCTAAAAGTGAAAATTAATTTAATTCTTATTCCAAGTGTTACACAGTACATTAATATTTATGCAATGTAACAGTACCTTTCATTTATCTGAGATCAATATCTTTTGCTATATCGATTGCTTGATAGAATGACAGAATAAATGATGAGGTTATCTTATACTATATTATGATGAAATAAATGTTCAAAATTCTTGTTCAGGAGTAATTATCTTCCAATCGCAAAAAGACAGCTTTCCACTGACCCTAACCTACTCACTATATCACATCATGGTAATAAAGTCAGTGACTGAAAACACTGGCTCTATGAATATGCAATGTCATAAAGAATTTTTCTTTAAAAAATGTGTTAGGGGTAGGTGGAAAAGAACTAATGATCTTGTGATAGAAGCTGTAGGCTCAATTTATACCCAGACTCTAATTTCGAAAGATGCATGGATAAAAGTTCTAAACATGTGTCAATTATCAGTAAATCACGTCATTTAAGTGCTTACATTTCACACTAAGTCTAAATCTCCAATAAATATGTAAACTGTAAAATATTAAAATTGTATTCTTACCTGTAAAACTTAACACTTACCCTTTTTTAGAAGATAACCTTTTTTAACAATGTTTTTATAAAAAGCATCTTTTGTTTTACGACGAATTGTATTATAGATTTCCTTGCCATCTACTGCATCATTGAGCACTTGCTCTTGATCCTGAATTAAAAAATAACAATAAAGTTATTTCATGAATACTAAATATCCTACTTAACTAACAATCTTAAAAGGAATTCGGCTGTCTGTTCAAGTATAAAAAGTGTCAGTTTGAAAATACAAACATATAAAACACATGTACGTGTATTTACTTTCCAAAGAAAGATATCCTAGCCATTTTCCAAAAATATAGTCCTAATAAATATGCTTTTTTTCAAAAGTCAGTTTAACTGAGTTTTTCGCAAATAATGTTTACAAAACATGAACTTATTCCAATGTTACTGATGAATTACACAAATTTGTGTTTGGTTATGCACAAGTGCATCTGTGAGACAGGCTAAGTGAATGTCAAAAGCCACTGCCCCCAGCTGAAAAGACACACTAAGGAATATATAAAAGTATCGTTGTCTTCAAGCATCTAACAACGCCTCCTCAGTTTACTAATAGGCCACACTTTTCCATCCACATCTGCTTTCATAACTTTCCAAATGATTTCAGATCATCCTTTACTTCTACAAAATAATACAAGTAGCATTTCTTTGGATAGCAACTTTAACAAGTAAACAGGTTTTTTTCTCAAGATGATGACATCTTTCTGGTAGAACTTAAGGGCTTTAACCATTTAAATGTTAAAAAAAAAACTACACTACTAGTTTTAATTAGGTTTCCAACTTTTTTAAAAATGTCAGTGATGTATGTTTTCAATATTGTGCCCTTGGTTTCATTTTCTCTACAAGTTATGCAATTTGTATGGTTTTGTATAACAATGTTTCTAAAATAATAAAAAGACCAACGTTAGTGAACTTATAAATAAACAAGAACTTCCACAATAACCTTTGCAGAATAAATTAATCTTTAATATTAGCATTAAGATATACAAGATTAATCTTAGCTTTTTAGTGTCTTCTCTAAAGAGTCATTATTTGTAATAGTGTTTCATTACTTTATTCTAGCTTACCAATTTTTTTAAAGACAAATGCATTCTAACTTGAAATATACACGGGCCATTTAAGTCTTAAAAATGTAAGATACATTACGGGATCTTAAGATACTTTATTTTTCTTGTATTTTGAAACATTCTTCTATTTCACCATTTATGATCTACTTCAATATTACTTATTAATTATTTCTTAGTATGTGAACAAAGGTAAAAAAAAAAACCCCACAAAAGATGGAATTGCCTAGAGCAGGGGACAGCAAACTATAGCAAAGCAACTGTTTTTGCACATGAAGTTTTAGTTGAAAACAACCACACATATTCATGTAGTCACTATGACTTTCAATACAACATAGGCAGAATAGATTAGTTGAGACAGAATGAATGGTTCACTAAACCTAAAATACTATCGGTACCTTTAAAGAAGTTTGCCAACCTTTGACCCAGAAAATGTTGCAATAGCGAAATAAATTACCTCTTCAAGTTTTATTGTTTTGCTAAGTACTGCAGCATTTTTGAAGTATAAAACCAGATCTTGGGGTTGAGCCCTGGTGGCGTAATGATTGTGCATGGGACTGCGGCCCACTAGGGTAGGAGGTTCAAATTCAGCAACAAGACTGAGCCTCCTACTCCTATCATCAGAGGGCAGTGATGCCCCCCATCCCCCCAAAAAACAGATCTTTTTTCCTTTTAATTAGCTGTGATAGAACATGGTTGAAAATTCAAACCTCTTAATTTTCCGCACAGCACAGCAAAGAGAAAAAAAGTAGAAGGCAGCAGATGATGTTTAAAAACTACCAGAAGAATCAGGAGACAAATGCCAAGAGTTAACAGCACTCTGGGTTCTTAGTGCTATGGTAAAATTTATTTTGACAGGCAAATCAAATATTCCTGTATTGACTTTACATTCTGTAAAGAGAAAGAATTATTATTTGGGGGGGGGGGGCATCACTGTCCTCTGGTGGTCGTGGGAGCTACCCAGCGCTGCTCCTGAGAGCTGCCACTGGATTTGAACCGCCAAGCCCATGGGCTGCAGTCCCGCACTCAACCACTTAGGCCACCAGGGCTCAGCCCCAAGAGAAAGAATTATATTGAAAATTTGAAGACGTGAGACATCAATTTAAATTTGGAGTCAGATCGGGTCACTCCTGTGTAGCAACTGCTGGGTAATATACACTCAGTAAAAGCCAGGATCTTTACAGGTCACATAGATCCTCCAGAGACATCCTTGAAGCTGAAATTTAAGAGTTTAAAATTTTAACTGTGTTGAACAAAAGCTAATTATGAGAGGAAAAGCCTCATTTTCAAATGCCTCATACATTTGTGGAATGTGTACACTTAATAAGGAAGCCCAAAGAAGAACTGATGCATTTGACCTTAAGTTGCTGGGAAAGAATATTGAAAGTACCATGGGGGCTGAGCCCCAGTGGTGTCGTGGTTGAGTGCAGAACTGCGGCCCACTGGCTTGGCGGTTCAAATCCAGCAGCAGCAGGGCTGGGTAGCTCCCACGACCACCAGAGGGCAGTGATGTGCAAAAAAAAAAAGAAGAAAGAAAGTACAATGGACTTCTAAATGAGCTAACAAATCCATTTTGCACACCCAGAATGTTCCTAAGAAGGAAGCGTGGTGGGACTCTGACTCATATACTTGGGATGTGATGTTTATCTAGAAAGACAAGTCCCTGGGAAAGGACATCATGCTTTGTAAAGTCGAGGGGCAGTGACAAAGAGGAAGGCCCTCACCTAGAAGGGCTGATACAGTGACTTCAACAACAGGCGCAAACGTGACAATTGTGAGATGGCACAGAACCAGACAAGCGTTTCCTTCTGCTACACAAAGGGTAGCTAGCTATGAGTTGGAACTGGCATGATGACACCTAAGAGGTACATCAAGGGCAACAAGTTCTTTAGATTGAAAATAACATGGCTTGGATAAGGCACATCTTATTCCTCCAAGTAACATTCTTGCTTTTCAGCACGTAAAAGAGATCCTGGAAGATTTACCTCAAGCAATGTGCCTTTCGATCTACTGACTGCTGGTTCCACGACCACTGATTGTGGATACAAACAAGATGGAATCCTTGGCAACTTCCATCTTTTCCCTGTTTATTATTGGTCCAGTGGTGAGAAATTTGGACTTGACATTGTAATCCATACTAAAGGATATAATTCTTAATCTTCAACAAGTGCTTGAAGTCACAACCTTTGCTCTAGCTATTCACTCAGTCTAAAATAACTTTTCCTCTAGTATAAGTGTTTTGAAGTCAGATACTAGGTAGATTGTGAAAGCAGACCAGTTCTCTGTTGTCAACAAGGAAGACAATGGGCACAGCAAAGAAAGGAAAGGGCCAAGGTAACTTGATGTCTTAAGGAATGCACTTAACTTTTCTGATCTCCAGTGTCCCTTGATGGAAAAGGGACATCGTGTCAAACTAAGAGTTGTTGAAAATTTAAATTAATGTATACATAAAACAGTACCGAAAACATGTTGTTGCAAGCTGTCACTGAATCGGTTCTGGCTCAGCTACCATATGTATAACAGAAGGAAACCCTGTCCACTCCTGAGTCATCTTCATAATTTTCTTCAGTTTTGTCCATTGTTAAAGCCAGTGTGTATAATACTTTTGACAGGGGTCTTCCCCTTTTTCACTGCCCCTTGACTTCACTAAGCAAAATACCTCTTTCCAGAGACTGGTCTTGCTTGATAATACATGAGAAAAAGTTTCCTAAAATTTGCTTCCAAGGGGCATTCTGGCCATACTTCTTTCAAGACAGGCTTGTTATTTTAACAGTCCATGGTACTTTGCATATTCTTCACCAGCACCATAATTTAAATGCATCAAATCTTCTTCAGTCTTCCTTATTCAATGTTAAACTTTCACATGCATATGAGACAATAGAAAATAACATTGCTTTGGTTAGAGATACCATATTCCTAAAAGTAACACCCTTGCTTTCAACCCTTTACAGAGGTCTTGTATATAAGATAGACCTAATGCAATGTGTTGTTTGATCTCTTGCTTTAGTGAGGATTCTGGATTTAAGCAAGACAAAATCCGTAACAAGTTCAATTGTACCTCGATTTATTATGATGCTATCTATTAGTTCAGCTGTGAGGATTTTTTGCATCTTTATATTGAGCTGCAAATCATACTGGAGGCTGTAATTTTAACCTTCCTCATCAAGTGTTTAAAGTCTTCCTGGTTTTCAAAAACCATATGTGTCATCTACATATCGAAAGTTGTTCCTAAGCCTTCCTCTAATGCTGAGGAATTCTTCTTCATATAATGCAGCTGCCCTGATCATGTGCTCAGCATACTGACTGAATAATAATGAGAAGATACAACTCTAATGCAAGCTTTCTTGATTTTATTCCATGCACTATTCCTTTTTCCTGTTTGCACAACTGCTTCTTGTTGAATTTCTGCCTATGCACAATGAAGTGTTCTTGGGTTTCCATTCTTGGCATTAGAACATTAAACAAAAGCAAGTATTTTTTTGGTATTGCCTACTTTCAGCCAAAATCATTTAACATCAGCAATGATAAGCTTTGTTTCACATCCTCTTCTGAATCTGACCTGAATTTCTGTCAGTTCCTTGTCAATGTACTACTGCAACTGTTGATGCATTTAACTTCATTAAAGTTTATTTGCATGGGATATTAATGATATTCTATAACTTGAGTATTCCATTGAGTCATTTTGCTTTGGAATCAGTAGAAATATTGATCTAAACCTAAAATAGTGCTCAAAACTGAAATTCTGTATAATTCTAACTCCAATCTAAGAATTCTTATTTCTTGTGCATGGCCATTCTTGATGCTCCCCCTCATGAAGAGCTCACTAAAGAGATGGGTGCTACAGCAACTTATGAGAAACTAATTGGTGCCTGGTTATCAGAAAGAATAGTGTATGACACCTTAAGATTTATCTTTAAACAAGAAGCAATCTAAGCAAGGCATCAACAAAGTCCACATGGTATCTCAGAACAATAAATAATATAATCCAAATCTACATGCAGGGATGGTATCAGAGCTCAAATTCTGAACACCTGGTTTGCAAAAGGCAGTGTTAAATCCATTTGCAAGACCAAACACAGACTAAGCCTCTGGGAATCCTCTCTGACCATATAGAGGGATGTGAACAGCCTTATGATCAGACAGACAATAGACAAAGTCTATTATGGATGATGTCCTTATGATAAAATATAACACATTATCATTTGATCTCCCTTTTAACCCACTTTAAGTTAAGATGTATTATCGTATCATCTGATGTCCCTTTTGACCCATTTTAAAATTATTTAACTGAAAAATAAAGGAGAAATACACATGGTTAGACCTCCTGTGAATCCGCTCTATGGACCAGGGATGTGAATATCCCTGCGGTGTGCATTGGAAAAGGGATTGCTGCAGGTGTGATTAGGTTAAATTTAACACTTTATCAATGACTCAATGTTTATTGGCCAAAAACCTTTTGACTCAATGCTAAGTTTTTTTCTCACTTTGAACATTTTCTGCTTTTCTTCCAGTTGAGGTTTGTCTGTTTTACTTTGTTACACTTTGTTTTTGCTTATATTCTGTATATGAAATCCAGTATAGGTTAACCTGCAGAAACAGTAACTGGATTAATAGTTTCTTGGAGGTATGGCGGGAAGAGGGGGGTAGAGAATGGGGATTAGTAACAATGGGGAGTGCTAGAAAGAAGATGATGTTCTTGGTGGCAATGACAGCACAACTCCCCTTGACATAAATAAACTACTGATTAATATGTGTGGATTAGTGTCAATAAAACTTTAAATGAAACTACATAAATTTTAAAAAGGATTACTTTTATAAGGCATGGGCATGTTATCCAGTGGTATAATGGGTTTCACTTTGGGATGCTAACCATAAATTCAGCAGTTTGCCATAAAAAGATGAAGCTATCTGCTCCCATAAAGATTGAAAGTCTTTGAAACCCAAGGTGGAGTTTTACAATCTTGAGGAGTCACTACGAATCAGAATTGACTTGATAGCAGTTAGGTTGTCTGAAAATGTTCCTTCTCCGAGTCTAATGTGTTTCAGGAAGTATGAGTTCCATGGAGAAAAAAGTAGGGTATGCTAACCTAAAGAGGACTTACTAGCTAGTACTACTGGCACGGTCCCACCTTAATGTTCTATCCTTCATAAGGGGCGCATTGAATTGTATAAATTTTACCAGCGAATGAGTTTTTTCATTAACAAAATGGATATTACTTAAATATCTTGATGCATGATGGAAACTTTAAATATTATGATTCCCTAAACTTCTACTGTACCCTACTCTCACTACTGAGACCAAAATAATAAACTGCAAGCAAGAATGCATGACTTCTATGTAACAATCAATCACACTGATTTTTGTCATCAGTTTTTTTTTTTTTTTTTTTTTGAAGTTCAGTGCATTACAGAAGCTTCTTTAAATGACAAAAATTGAGGTATCCAAAGTTAGGGGGCTGAGCCCCGGTGGCGTAAGTGGTTGTGTGCGGGACTGCGGCCCGCAGGCTTGGCGGTTCAAATACAACGGCGGCTCGCAGGAGCTGCACTGGGAAGCGCCCATGGCTACCAAAGGCAGTGATGCCCAAAAAACAAAAACAAAAAAAACCCAAAAAACCCACAAAGTTAGGTACCAGCAACCTTAGAAGCCTAATGTAAATATGAAATAAATATAAAAAGAATTTTATATATATAAGCACTAAAATTTACCAGTTATCAATGCTTCTTATATTTTTCCAGTGGAAATGATAAATCAGAATAGTTCTCAAACATCCAAACAATAATTTATACTGGAGATGACATGTGACTTAATTTGCAGACAATTAAGTCTATGTGATTTAATTTGCAGACAAAAATAGAGTCTTGTTAAGTCAATTTAAAGAAAAATAAAGCTCACTACTAACTCAAATACCAATAAAATTAGGACTGTCTTAATGGCACTGTAGGACAGTATCAATTAGCTACCTGAAGGTAACAAATCTATGACCACTAACTGAAAATACCCTGCCTTCATGCAGTGCTTTCCATAGACCACAAACCGTAAGTGATGGTTTTTTGTTTTTGCTTTTAATAGAGGTTAGTTTTAACATATGCAATAGTTAATAGAGAGCAGCCAATATTTGTCAGATGTACCAACCAACAGTGGTGTACCCATGCTAAAGTTACCAGGAGGTGTCGAAGAAACTTTACATGTAGATCCTGAACTAGCAACATTTTCATAAGAAGAGAGAGAGAGAATATAGTATAGCATTAATAATAAATACAATGATAGAAAAGTTAGTGATATTAATAATAAAAAGTAGAAATAAAGTGAGTCCTGCCTGGAGTAAAGCAAGAAATACATATGTATTGAATATCTATGTCAGGTAGTTTTAAGCACTGAGATTATAACAATTCAAAGGGGGAAAAAAGTCCTACTCTTTTTTTGTGTGTTGTTTTGTTTTATTTGGGGCGGGGCAGGGGGGGGAGGGGGCAATCACTGCCCACTGGTAAAAAGTCCTACTCTTATGAACCTTATACTGTACTAAAAAAACTTGAATAAATGAAATATGCTATTTTACAATGTGACATGATGATGGCTATTCTTAAATTTATAGGTGCTACAAAACAATTTTCTCCTTAATAACTGCAATGCATACTGGACATGTTCTTTCCCAGTGCTGTCAAGTAAATTCCTAAGCGTTTCAGCCCTATCTTGGTGGTGGTGGTGTTAGGTGTCATTGAGTTGGCTCTGACCCATAGTGACCCCCAGCAAAACAGAATGAAAAACTGCACATTCCTGTGCCATCCTCACAACTGTCTGCACGCCTGAGCCCACAGATACAGCCTCTGTTGAATCCATCTGTCTCATCTTTTTGCCGCCCTCCCACTTTACCAAACACGATGTCCTTCTCCAAGGACTTATCTCTCCTCACATCCTGTCCAAAGTATGTACAACGAAATCTTGTCATCCTTGTCTCTAAGGTGCATTTTGGTCTTACTTCTTCCAATTCTTCCCAGAGATCTCCTTTTAGCAGTCCATAGTACTTTCAATATTCTTCTCCAACACCACAATTCAAATGCACTGATCCACCCTACAGGATACAGTAAAACTGCCCCATAAGGTTTTCTAGAGTGGAATCTTTATATAAGGAGACTGAAATATCTTTTCCCTGCCCAGTAGTTAGTGGGTTTGAGCCACCAACCTTTCAGTTAGCAGCCAAATGCTTCACCATGGTACTTCCAGGGACAGTCTAGTGGATATAACCACCTGAAATTGTTATGCAGAGGAAATATAAGACACTAGGAACACTACCAATCCCTATAAAATCTGAGCTGAATCCTCAAAACCTCTCCACAAACCTTTGTGTCCCTGGAATATCACTGTTTTCATTTTCCACATAAGAAACTTTCTCAATCATTACTTTGATACACTTTTTTTTCAAGTCCATTATATCTTATACCTACCACACTATAGCAAATATGATGCACAAAAACAGTCTAATCACCCAAGTAAGTATTAAGTAATTAATATTCAACAAGATATCTTGTTCAATGCCAATGAAATATACTTCATCAATGTGATGCTTCTAACCATAATCTCATGTGTAATGTATTATAAATTCTGATCTCTGTGGCTATAATCCCCATTTTGGAAGGCATTCTCTGCTATGTTAATGAACAGGATTAAAGTGAGATTAAGTTTCCACCATAGTAGAAGGTGTAAAACAAGCCAACTCCCTTTAATGTTCTTGAAGGTACGGTCTTATAGGGTTGTTAAGAATTTACACTGACTTGATGGGATTATTTTATGGTCTAATAAAAGACAAAAGCCAGACCTACACAGCCATTCTCCTGTGTATAAGAACCATCTAGGAAGTATAGAGAAACTTAACTGCAGAACCATCTGAATGAAGTGGAGCTCATTGGAGATCTCTATTAAAGAAGTGGAGGTCAGGACATGAAGCACCAAAGGTTGTGAATGCAGACTATGGAACAGAGCAGAACATCAGTGCAGACCTTGAGAGTGAGGCGGAGCAGCAGGCCAGCTGTCTGGCTCACAGAGACAGAAGCCATGGGACTGCATGGTTGAGAGGCTAAAGACCAGAGAGAGACTTTGCTGCTGGGTCAGAAGAGATGCTAGTCTGGATCAATGAATGCTTACTGTATGTATCCTTACGGTTTACTGATCCTGACTTTTGATAACCTATTAACTTCCTAAAATATAGTCAATATGGCCCTTCCAACCATAATCCCTTCTAATCCTCTGATTGTGACCACAATCTTATTTTGGAAGAAGCTTTTTGCTATGCTAAGGAGGGAATAAGTTTATACCTTAAGAAGAGGTGTGAATACTACTCTTTGTTCTTTGGGAGGGTACCTCACCAAATGACAAAATCACATGAACATCAAAGCCTTTCCTCTGCTGATAAGGTCTATCTCAAAACAGAACAATCACAGAACCATTGACAGTACAAGACATTTTGTTTTGTTTTTGTTTTTTGTTTTGTTTTGTTTGTTTGTTTTTTGGGCATCACTGCCCTCTAGTAGTGGGAGTAGGAGGCCCGGTCTTTGCTCCTGTGGAGTCACTGTTGGAATTGAACCTCCATCCCAGTGGGCCGCAGTCCCACGCACAACCACGCCACCAGAGCTCAACCCGAAAGTAGAAGACATTTTACATCTCATCTGATGTGACAAAGGCAGCAAGCAATACAGACTACAGTACACAGGCTAAAGGACAAAGTATAGGAGTTATGCAGAGACCAGAGGCCAAAGTAATAAGACCAGAATTGGGTGGGCTTTCAGGGCAACAGAGTCAGAAGCTAAGGGTCCATGAAGCCAAAATGCTGAAGACCGGAGAGTTGTGGATAATGGATGAAAAGTGTTGCTGTGCATCAATGATTTTATCTTTCTTGCTTACTGATCCTACCCTGTTAACCTCCTAATAAATAGCCTCAAAGGGAAGTATTATCTGTGACTTCTATGTGGCTACTGCAACAAATTTCGAGCCCAACATAAAAGAAGAGTTTCATGGGACGCGGAATGGTTGGTGTCAGAATAGGTAATGAACAATGGAAGGTGGAGACTTGTCTAACCTCTGTTCATGGCAATAGGAGAGCCAGGTCAGATATGACCTCTGCTATTTTCTCCCTTCCCTGATAAAGCTCCATAATTATACTTTATCTCTGAGTTCTGGGTGGCTAATGCAAGGAATTATCAAACCCTGTATAAGAGTAGAGTACAGGTGGTGTCAGAATAGTTAAAGAGTGGAGAAGGCACGTTCTGACTTCTGCCTCACAGCATTAAAGAAGAGAGAAGGTCAGAAATGGCTCCCACACCCTTTTCCTGCATCAGTGTTTCCTCTCAAACTACGGACTTTATTTACTTGTGCTCTCTCTAGGAAAATGTACATCAGCTATTGTCACTACCCATCCTTTATTTCCAGTCATAACTCTCTTTTCCCAGAGTATACAGACCTGGTCAAAATTTTCTCATAAAACTATAAACATCTAAGAATGTCTCTGTTTTGCCTCCAACAAACTTAACTCCTTGGCAACTTGTCTTCTGCCACTATTCTGATTCTATTCTCAAAAAGCCACCAAAAATATCCTAATTATCTAAATTCAACATACAGGAGAGCTAAGACATTTTCTTACAGTTCACTTTCTTAAAAAATCTGAACATTCTTCAGATTTAAACATTTTCCAATAGTAAATGCACTAATACATGCATAAACATTTATTTTCAAAATTAATTTTAAAATAAATGCTAATTATAGCAAAGAAAAGAATGATACTGACCTGCATTGGTACAGGTTCCTTAAGATAATACCCTTCAACAATCTGTTCTTTTCTATAGTGATCTATGATGTCTCCAATGCTGTCAAAATAAAAATTATTAACATTGACAAAATTTGTCACTTAAAATGTCTCTAAAATGTGAATCCTCTTAGCAAGAATCATTTGTTGTTTGTTTGTCTAGAGTATCTAACCACAAATATAACAATCACATTATTTTAGTAAGATATGAATGCATTCTCATTATAGATTTATAATCAAATAAATATCTGAATTTGAGATTGAATTATTAAAATTTTGTATACACATCAAACTGGCAGACAAATCAACAGTAACACTCACATGCACACACATGCATAAAGAGTCACTATTTGTGAGGAAAGGATTAAGGACTAAAATTTATTTGAAAAAAAATTTTGTGATTTTCTGAAAATGAGCAATTGAGGGAGAAATGCTCTTTGTCATGATACAAATTTAAGAATCCAAAATTCTTTAGCAAAGAGTAAGATAGATGGAAATACTGAGTACAGATAAGTAGCGGTTTAGATGGAGGATATATTGGAAACAATTGCTTCGTGGTTTGTTGGCTTCACATTTTGAATAAAATGTTTATTATTTTATAGTAGTACCTTTACACTAGCCCTTGTGAAGTTATGACATAAAGAAAATAAACTAAGTAAATATCACTATTACAGAATAAGATTTTGCCAATCTTCAAAGAAAAAAACAATGTTTCTCTATTAGATATGACAGAATCTTCATATTCAGAAATAAAATGCTATACTTTCTATTGTACAGCAAAACAAATAAAAATATTCTATCATATTCCTTCGAATTGTTTTTCTAGAGATGACTAAAAGTGATTCTGTGAATTATAATTTTAAAAATGTAAGTGACAAGTATATGGCCAGTAATTACGGACTGATAACATCCTCCAAGTGCATGGCAACATCTGAACGTTTGTAAATCACTTGGGCTGCTATTGAATGGGTTTAAAAAAATGTACAAACTGATTTTTTATTTTAGAGTTGATGTGTAACTCTTCTGCAGTTAATACATGGATTTACCAAATATGTTGACAATAACTTGCATATAATAAAAAAATCATTTTGGAAGGAAATAAACTTTAAACTAATTTATATTCATGTCTGGCACTGTCTCCACAATATTTGGGTATGACTACTAAATTATTCTAAAATAAAACCTTTTTAATATTAGTAGTACAATGTACAATTAGTAGTACAATGTACTATCTATCTCAATTACTTTTTGCTACAGAGCAACTCATAATATCTCTTAACTTACCTGTTGTAATACCGACCTCCCATCATAAACTGATTGTTTGGTGTTGGGCATATTTTAAATCGTTGAATATTTTCAGTGGTACGAAAATAAAGTGAATAGTCACCAGGCGTATTATCTGAAGGCCTCACAAGAAAACTGCAGACCTGGCCAACTATAAAAATTAAGCTGTTACTTTCATTCTTTAATTATCAAATAAAAAGGTTGTTGAGAAGTATGTAATTATAAACTATATTCAAAGTCATAAGCATATGTAAGTTTTAATCAAGAATGTATTTTATTTAGACAATTCATTTTCTGATGGATTTTCTGGTTTATGATTCACAACCACTTGTTTTGCTTGTTCTTTTTATTCCCATCATTTTTAAATTGGCTTTATTACACGTATAGGGCTAAAATTTTGCAGTAACAGCACCCTCTGGTCAATTATGTCTGTATATCACCCTCTGGTCAATTAAGTTATAACTTAGGGAGAATAATTTAACCATAGTTAAAGGATACTAGCTACAACAGCTAATATTCCATTTTTAACATTCTTAGTAAAACGACACTGAAAACGAAAATCTATTTTTTCTTGGGACTACTCTGTTCTTTATAATGGCTTCCAATTAATCATTAATCATTAAAGACTAATAAAAAAGTAAGGACAAAAGTTCACAAAACCAGGCTCAAAACAAGTGAAATATTTATGTGTATTTTCATGATGGAAATTGATATTTATGCCATATTTCACTGAAGACATGATTCTTCAAAGTCTAATTATCACATTAAACACTTTCCTATTTTACCTTTAAGTCCTAAAGACAAAAAAAATAAGAACTTGACACTGTTAGAAAAGTACAAATAAACATGTAGCATATCAGATGTATTTTTCTGTAAATAACTAATCATTCTAATCATTCAGTCAAAACACTTATATCAAATAAAGTCAATTTTAATACAAGGAGGAAAAAATAAATCTATCTGAATTGCTAAAGCTCAATACATAAACACATGTGGCAGAAATTGGCTGACTGTATCATTTAATAGGCTAAACTAGAGTTTCTAGTTAATATAACAAATTGTGGCAACAAGAATCCCATAGAATTTCCCTTTCTTCTAGAATGTTTGAAAGAAAGTACATGCAAAAGTGTACACATGTGCTTGTTAGTGTATTTTAGGGAACAAAAATCACCAGATTCTCAAAAGGCTATTAATTTAAGATAACATCCTTTAAGATGAGAAATTAAATTTAACTCTTCCACAACTTACCTAAACCAAGAATAAGTTGTTTAAATATTTGGTGTTTTAAGTTCAAAATTATAGGTTTAAGGTTCAAAATTTACTAAATGTGCTAAAATTGTTATTGTGGGTTCTTCTGTGAAGGTTCAGAACACGGCATTTTGATGTATATTATTACTACCATATAGCATTTTCATGCTCTTCCATTTATTTTCTTCAGTGTGCTTAGCCTACATCCTACCATGAAATTAAACACTTCTAAAGCTGACTCAACTCTTTCAAGAAAGCAAAAAATTATACTAAAATGAAATATCAGTGGCTTAAAACAATTGAGAAGAAATCTTCACTAATTACTACTTTATACTCATCAAAAGAACATCTTTCAACATATACAAAAACTATCAAACTTTTTTCCATAATTAATGAAACGAAAACTCGAATTATACGTTGTGAGCTCAAACTACACAGTGTGCATTACTGAAGAGATATTTGGTACTTAACTGATTCAGTTTTAAGAGTTTAATAAGGGCAAACTGGCAAGATAATAATAAACCCACAATACTTCTAGCCTGGATTTCTCTTAAACTAGAGTTCTAGGAAGAACTAAAATAAATAGCTTAAATAGACAAAGTTATGTAAGTCTTCAAGTGCATAAAAGATAAATATAAGAATGTTTACAGCATCTGGACAGCAAAAAACATATCTTTTTTTTAGGAGATCTGATGGCATTGTCAGGTAAACCCTAAATTGCTAAAATTTCCAGGTGATTTCAAATTAACACCAGCTGTTCCCATGTTTATTTTCAGCTTCTGAAACCTTTTAGAGGGTCACTGTGAGTCAGAACTGATTCCATGGCAGCAAGCTGAGTGAACACACATAAAGTCTTTAAACAAAAACCACTGTCCTTCAGTTGATTTAGACTCACAGCAATCCTAATGGGGGCTCAGGCTCCAAATCTCTAAGGGAGCAGAAAACCTCACCTTTCTCTTGCAAAGCAATTGATGGGTTCCAACAGCTCACCTCACAGCAGCCCAACACATAACCGAAATAGGTATATTTAATTAATGAGATCCTTTATAGTCAATTAACAGAAAAAGAGAAATTCTAGCTGCAGATATGGAATGACCTCCCAGGATATATTCTAATAATTAAAAAAAAAAAAGGTGTGCTTTATGTTCCTCTGGTGTATGTTTTTGCATGTGAGACAGAGACATACACACATACAATGTTTGGAAACATTGAGGTCTGAGGTAAAAAGAAAACACACTTGACTATATTTTATACTACATGCATGTTTTCTACTAAAACCAAAACACCAGGTTCTCAATGCTGGGCAGATCAATAAAAAGAGAAAAAGAACACACAAGTACCTGTCATTAGTAAATTATAAGCTTCCTGTTTGGAAATCTTCCCATGGAACCATCTTAAAAAGAGAAAAATATAGACAGGTATATTAAAAGGGCTTTTTGTTGCTATCATGTGATCAAGTTAAACAACATTCAATATAAGTTTAGTTCAAACTGATGTGAACAACTTCAAAGTAACTGATTATAAATGATCTCATTCATGTTATATTTATGTTACTACAGGCATACATTGCTTAGCATTATATGCTAATGAAATAACACATTACACAATCTGGACATTGTAATGAACACTGTTATAGAAAGCTACATTCTTATAAAGCCCATTACATTAGAACTCTATGGGAACATGCCAGACAAATCCTACTTGACACATATTTGGTATGTAGTTAGGCCAAAGGGACTGCATCTGACAGCTAGATTGAGACTTTGCACATGTTCAGACATGGAGATAAAAGTGGGCAAAGGGGGCAAGGAGAACTAGCTGTGCAGGTGCCAGGAACATAGGGAAGGTGACAGTTCTGGATGCCACTAGACGGTTGGTAGAGCATTTCCCTACTCATGTCACTGTCCAAAGTTGGGAGCCTGCAAGCACCTATGTCCATAACAGTATGATAGAATCCACGGCAGGCACTGTCCTTTGCTATGAGTAGAAGAGAAAGAGGCCACACAGCTGGAATTGATAAGTCATGAAAAATAAATTGAAAAAGAACCCTATGGGATCACTGACATAGCACTCTCTCATGACCAGGAACTCAATTCCCAATCTCAGTGACTTTATCAGACTGAATAGAACTACCTCTTAAGGGTTTCGGAAACTATAAATGTTTATAGGAGGAAAACTTCATCTTTTGCCTATGGAGTGTCTGTCTGGTGGATTCAATCTGCTGATCTTGTGGTTAGCAACCCAACACGCACCCATTTTGCCACCAGGAATCCTCTGGAATAGGTACGTGACCTTAGCCTCTCAGACACTATGCCATGTTAACCTGGTACATTTTGCAGAAACACCACACTGCTTAATTGCAATAAAATATTAAAACAAGGGACTAACATTTATAAATTTCTGTATCAATTACCAATATAAAAACATCAATTATTTTAATATTACTGATCATGACAAATTGCTATATGCTTACATTCTGGTTAGCTTTTTTCGGGGTGGAGGAATGAAGTTGAGAGGGGAACATTTTACACTTAGAACCTACTCCAGAATTACTGGTGGTAGCATACAATAACTAGGTTTTATATTTATCTTAAAATGGCATGCAATTCTTAAGATTAATATCCTATTAGTAATTCAAGTACTTGAAATATTTTATCAATTTAAGGATTGTCTAATGTGCTAATACAGTAAAATGTCAAGCTGACAACTTCATATCATCTTTATTACTTTGTCATATATATTGAAGGTCTACATTGTTTTTAATAGTGGGTTAAATAGTAAATCTAAGATTAAATCACATAAAAATCTTAACCCTCAATATTTAGAGGTTGATTGTGTTCTTTTAAACAATTATTGGTGAAAGTAGTGGTGAGTTTACTGAAATATTCCTTAAGTTTCTTCGTTTTTTCAATATGAATGAAAAATTAAGTTTTTTAATTCTCTCTCTAATTCAGTTATGCACTACCAATTCAGACTTCCTAGGACTACAGTGTGAATTGTGAATAATGTAAAGTCTATCACTAGAACAGTAAAATTCCAAAGCATTCAAGACTAGGTCAGAATATCTACTACAAGCCAAAATGAGGATTTCAATATTCTGTGGAACAATCAACTAGTAACCTCTGAAGCCAAGCCTGTTTTATCAGTTTGAATAAGTGGATGAGGTGAATGAACCAGGAGGAAAAGACAAGACTTAGACTCTATGAAGGTTTTTATCATAAACATACTGCCTGACGGCAAAGAACAATATCATTTTCTGAAAGGGTTATATTTGAGATTCCTTCACTTAGGCATTTAGTACCTTCCTATACACTCGAGTATAAGCTAACCTGAATATCTGCTGAGACACCTAATAGTACCATAAAAACTGCATTAAAATGTGCTGAAAAACTCAGCTTATACTCGAGCATATACGGTTTATATAAGTCATATGTATTTGAAGCACAAGGTTTACACCGATAGAAAGGGATCTATGATCTTAAGAAGGCCATAATCTTACTTAGGCAAAAACGACAATAAATACTGTTGAACTATAAAAAATGTAGAAAATATATTAAACTCAATGATGCATACACTCTAGGACATTTTAGGAATACCACACAATGGCACCAATTCTGGAAAGAAGATTTCCTAGGAAGAATGATAAATGAGTTTGACCTTAAAATATGAGTAGAATTTAGCTAAGTATAAATGAAGGAAAGAACTTGAGCAAAGATAAGAAAGAGAAAAATAGTGTTATGTATTTGACGGCTTACAAGCTGGAGAATATAAACTAGAAATGGCTAAAAGTAACACTTAGCAAAATATTTAAGTGCTTAAATGACAGACTTTTTTTCAGACTCTGGGGTCACATACTGAAATGATACAGAACCAGTGAAAGATATGAAATAAAAAAGATAAGACAGTGAAATATGAGGGGGTTTCAAAAGTCTTGTGGACAAATGGAATTAAGAGAAAGGATTTTCTTCCCATAGACTTTGAAGTATTAAATTTTCTTCTTTTCAACATGAATCAAAAGCTAAAATTTTAAATTGTCTTTAAATAAATCATGTACTCATCATTGTGATTTACAGAGTTGATTCTGGCAGGTGAGAAAAATTTGAAAAAACTGCAGTTTAAAGGAGACCAATTTAGAGGTTATCATTTTATAAAGTTGTGGTAAAAGATGAAAAGGAGAAGGTTCTTTAACACTGGGACTAAGGAACACATTTTAGAAAATACGTAGAGGAAACCAAACCAAACTCCAAGCCTTGAGTCACTGTGACTCCGAGTGATCCACTGTGGCTTTCCCAGACCACAGATGCGTACCGCAGGAGAAAGCCTGGTCATTCTCCCACGGAGCTGCTGGTGGTTTGAAACTGCCAACCACACAGATCGCAGCCTAACATGTACCCGAGGCCCGAGGCAGCAGGCAAAACAAAGAGTAGCATCATATATTTAACCTCAAAGGGCACTCCTGTGGGTGTTACTGAACGTGAAACTTCCCTACTAGTCTCTACACCTAAAGAAAGTAAGGATACATTTTGAAAAGTCAACAAGGCAAACTTAATTTACGCTGAATACCAAATACTATTATGGCTTTTCTATCTTCTTCTCAAAATTTAGTCTACATAGAATGCCAAATACCAGAAAGATATCTACCAATTTTGGTTGAAAAGGTATTTGATTGTGTAGAACTTAACCAATGACAGATAACAATGTGAACAATGGAAGCTCCACAACACTTAATTGTGCTGTGGAAAATGTACATAGACCAAGAGGCAGTTGTTTAAAAGCAACAAGGAAGTACTATATAGTTCAAAATTAGAAACGGTGGACATGAGGGCTGTATTCCTTCACCATACTTCTTCAATATGTATACTGAGTGAATGATCTGACAAACTGAGCTGTGTGAAGGACTTTGGCATCAGGACTGAAGAAAAGCTCATTAACAGTGCATACTATTGAGATGACACAACCTTGACTGCTGAAAATGAAGAGGACATGAAGTACTCACTGATGCAGATAAAAAAAATTACAGCCTTCACAATGGACTATACCTCAACATTAGTAAAAATTCTCAAAATTGGGCATATATGCAATGTTACTGTAAATGGAGAGAATATGGACATTGTGCTTGTATCCAAGATGAAGGCCCATGGAAACAGCATTTAAGAAATCAAAGGGATATTCCATTAGGCATGAGCCCTGGTAGTACAAAAATTATACCATGGGGTGCTAACTTCAAGGTCAGCTGTTCCAAGCCACTCTTCTATAGAAGAAATCGAGGCTTTCTACTCCCATCAAAAATTACATTCTTGGAAATTTCAACTCTGTCTCACATATAAATTGAAACAACTTGATGGCAATGAGTTTATTGGGATTACGTTAGGCAAATCTACTAGTAAAGTCTTCTTAATGGTGTTAAAAAGAAATTGTCACTTTAAGAACTAAAGTGTGCCTCATACGCACACAGAAGCTGGGCAATGCATAAGAAAAAGATAAACTGCTTCCTCTGAATTATGGTGTTGATGAAGAATACTGAAATACATAAACACAATTATCTTGGAGGAACTAAATCTGGAGTGCTCCTGAGAAGCGCAGATATCAAGACTTTGTCTCAAATACTTTGGATAAGTTATCAGCAAAGACCAGTTCCTACAGAACATCATGATGCTTTGTAAAGTACTGGGTCAGCAAAAAAAAAAAATTGAAAACCCTCAACAAAATGTATTGACCTAGAGTATCTGCAACAATGGTCTCAATCATAGCTATACTTATGAGAATGGTGCAGTGTTAGACAGTGGTGTTCCTTTTCAGTGTAAATGGGGTCATTAATAGTCAAAACCAATTCAGCAGCAACAAGCACCACCAAACCGGTCAAAAATCATAACATTAGGAAGAGAGAAAAATCACAATGGTAAGAAAAAAGAGATTCAGTGAAAACGGGATTTATACTTTAAGGTATAAATGGATATAGCTTTAAGTAATTCACTGACATTTAGTCTGAATATTTGTTTTCTTTTCCAATGATCTATGCCATTATTTAAAGTAGAAAACATTCTCATAAAGAAATTTTCAGCTTCTCTTGAAAATCTGAAGGATTTCACACATCACTAAACCCACATTCCTGCACACATCAATTAAACAAAGCAGGTGTTTTAAAATAAGCAAACACTTTCTAGTTTTCCGTTTCACATGGTAACCATCATCTGGCATAAATCATTATATTTGAGTGCTTCATTCTTAAAGTAGAAAAATAGTTTGATCAAAAAGGGGAGACGATCAAGACTATTGTGATTAGAGGGAAATTAAGATCTTTATGTCTAATTCACTAAACTTAATGGCATTACCTGTCTGACTGCTCCAAACAGAATTGTCAACCCCTAATGTTGGCAATGAGTGATCTCAAAGTAATATAAGCAAAAAGCCATTGTCACTGATTCGTCACTAGCAGGATAATCTATTTTGCAGCTACACAGAAGAAAAAGGAAACAAACTCAGAAAACATCTTATATATCCCACTTACTGAAAGGTGGGAAGATAGGTTACTTTTTGAACAGAATTCAGTTTAATTTTTTTTCTATGTTGTAATTGTTGGAACACGAGCACTGGATAGACAATTGTTTTAATTCCATTTATAAATGCTGAAATAATGAGAAGAAATATCCCACTAAAAAGATCCTGGAAGATAAGAAATCTTACTCAAATAATGTGTACTGAGATAGAATTGGAATGAAAGGTTAAGGATGTTAGGAACACATATACACAACAAAACATCAAGAGGGATGAGGACAATAAAAAAGATCTTCAAGAACAATAATGAACATAATTAGAACAAAGCTGAAATGTCACATGCAGTGAAGATGTCCCATAAGAGGTTATTGGTTAGCGCTAGTAATAAATTCTGGACTATAAGAGAAGAATGTGGCATGTAGTAGGTATAGTAATACCTGGTCTTTGAATGAGCTCTTATAAGATAGCCAGGTCGAAAAGATTATAAAAATTTAAAAAGTCCTTGCAGAATCTTATTAAAATGGTGAAGAATCATGATCTTGGGAAAAAGTTCTCTGAGAAGACAAAAAAACAACAAAACTGAACAGTAATAATGCATATAAGCTCTAACTACGAAAATAAGAAACACTACAAAAAATCAATAAGGAATAAAAAAAGTAAGGAATTGTGATATTCATAATGTGATTAATGTTTCTCAAAGGTCTTTAGTGTTACAAAAGTTATATACATGTATAAAAATAAAAATCAGACTTTTTATCACTAGGTTTTTAGGAAAAAACTTAAGACATTATTTTAATGAATCAAGTAAATACATTTTTAATTAATCACAAAAAATAAATTATCTTTAAATATTTTAACTGAAAGTTTTTAATTAGTAAATTTATGATATATATTTGTAAAATATATTTTTGTTTTTTATACCAATTAACCATAACTCACATTTTGCCTTCATGTGGATCTTCCTCCCGGCCCTAAAGGGAAGACAAGAATTGATTTTATATAATTACCTATTAATCAACTCTTACTAATAGGAACTTGATATTCAGACATATTTTCACACTAATACTTTTTCAGAATCTGAATCTCTGAATGACTTTTCATACTTTACAAAACATACCACCTTCAAAGAAACCCTATTGTGAAAAATTATTCTAAATAGTAAAGTGAAAAAATTTACAACTCTATCTGGTTAATTAATTTCATGATTAATTCCAAATGAGGCATATAAATTTCTCATAGCCATATCACATATAAGGTCGCTATGAGTAAAAATCAATTCAATGCCTGTTAGGGTTTTTTTAGTATCACACTATTAACTCATAAATAAGTTGCTGAGTTGTGTTATTTTCTCTCCCGTGTTGATAAAAGATCACATCCCTTTATCATGGGTTGGATGGTAACTATTCTGTTTCTAAATTCATCAAATAATTTTTACTTATCCCTATTAATGTTTATCTTGTTCAATTTGATCTAGAAAAGCTCAAAAAAATGGCCTGTTCAATGGAAGACATAAATCTAATATTGAAATGTTTATTAAAAAGTTTTGTAGGGAAAATCAACAGAGATAGTGAGATGTACCAGTTTGTTTTGCCTCTATGGCAATCTCTCCTATGACAGAAGAGAGAACACCGATCTAGGAACTGGATGTTCGATACAGGCTCGTTCACCAAGTGTATGTGTGACAATGGGTATATATTTGGGCCACTTCCTCAATTTAACACTTTTCCTTTGTATGCTTTACTTCCATTAAGATATGGCTGCTGGAATATACAGATAAGAGGCCAATAAAGAAAAATGTTTTCTATTGTCTAAAAGCAATAATCAGAACAAAAAATTTGCAAATGAGGGTGTTCTCAAGTTAATGGGAAAAGTCAAGAACTTTTTAATTTCATTGTTCCGTAGACATTTTGAAGCCTCCACATACTACAAGGGTTCTGGCATAAGTAAGAAATTGTAGAACAGAGAATTGCAAATATAACACAAAATCACCATTATACCCCACTAGCAAAATTTAGTAAGGGAGAATGAATTCCAAAATTATAATGTTCTCTAATTTCAATAATACTATTGTCTATGAAATGCAAATCCTACTTTGAATGTTGGTCAGCTCTCTAAAATATATATACATGGTAATTTTTACTATGTGACATAGTAATCTATTACGTATCAGCAGCAAATTATAAAAACAAAATTAGGAAAATATTACTGTACATACTCATGAATAAGCTGCATTTTCAGCACATTTTTAATGCAGCTTTTGTGGTAAAATTATGTGCCTCGGCAGATATTCGGGTTGGCTCACATTGGAGTATACATGGCAATATAGTAGAATAAAGTGTTAATATATACATAGCTTAAATGAACTTTTCCAAGGTTACCAAAAAAGTATATGTATATTAATAAAACTTGCAAATGATGAAACTTGTGTAAGGTAGAAACCGATCAGAGAAGGAAAATATAACTTGGCTCCACTTAATATGAGTGATACAGAAAAGTAGTTATTAAGCCCTTTCAAAGGCAGAAAACTTGTGAGATTTTGCCTCTCATAAGTTTAACTCTATTTGAGAGATTTGAAATATGTGTAATAAATTTTGAAATGATTAAGTTTGATATAATTATCTTTCTTCCAGAAAGAAAAAAGTGGTTAAAAAAGTATATATAGAAGCACAAATGCTAATAATGTATTTTTAATTCACAGAAACTCAAGAAAGCCTTCTGAATTCTGATACCTATATAGTATAGCATCCTAACTTGGTAATTTTCCATAGGGGAAAAAAAGGCATTTACTAATGTTGAATATATTTGAATGAAAATGTCCTTTGGCCTTATGAATTAAAGTCTTCCATGAAGTAAAATAAAAACTGGTTAAGAGCAAATTGCCCTGATAACAGACAAGTTTCCAGTGTTTACAAAATGTTTAAGACCCTAAAATTAGAAGACAACTTACCACTTCTTCTACAAGGTCTTCAACAATAAGGCCTTGTTCGTCTGTTCTGAGGTTTGTAACCCACATCCATCCATCTTCTAATTCATTATGGACTATAAACATATCACCTTTTAAGAAACTGAAAATAGAAAGTAGAGCGTATTAAATTAAACAATTCAATATGGAATTTTAAGTGATCCCATACTAACTGTATGAAGACATATTTAAAACCAAACTCACTGTCGAGTCAACTGTGTGCTGTCAACTGGCCCTACCAGACAGTAGATTACTCCTGATGGTTTCCAACACTGTAAATCTTCATGAGAGTGAAAGTCTCATCTTCTGCAGAGCAGCTACAGGTCGTACTTAGCAGCCCAACATGCTAACTACTACCCAACCAGGGCTCCTTCCACAGAGATATTGGGCTATTGGAAAACATCAGAGATTAAAATAAAAGACTCTATGATTGTGCTCTATTTTTGTAATCATCTACATGTAAAAGTTTGAAGATCCTTAATCTTTTGTTGGTAAAATTGATGTGATAATGCTACTTGAACTATCTATATACAACGTATTGTTCAATTCAAATTAGGTGTTCTAAAACAGTAACTAGTTTTTTTGCTTTATTTTGTTTTGTTTTTTGGAGGGGGTATCACTGCCCTCAGGTGGTGGGAGAAGGAGGCCCAGCCTTTGCTCCGTGGAGCTAGAATCAAACCTCCATCCCAGTAGGCCGCAGTCCCGTGCACAACCACTACGCCACCGGGGCTCAGCCCAACAGTAACTAATTTTAAAGAAGAATTTTAAAATGAACTTAAAAACAAGAAGCATAAAGTGAAGTAAGCCAACTGCAAAAGGACAAGTATAACATGAGTCCACTGAGGTAAGCTTTAAAAAAAAATACGAAAGGGCCCTAGGGAAAAAGCTACTGTATACGGAAATTCCTGAAGGGAGGCCCAAGTTGTATGGCAAGGGCCTGACCAAATCCAGAGCTACATATGATAGCCAACTGGGGTGTACGTGTGTGTGTGTGTGTGTGTGTGTGTGTGTGTGTGTGTGGTGGTGGTGGTGATGTGTAAAGCGGGAATAGGATACTACCCCACCCAAGGGGAGCATACTGTTATATCTCCACAGAGAAAGAGGGACTAAACCTAAACCCAGCATTGGAGGATGTGAATGCAGTGACAGCAGGGAGCCAGTGAAGTGGTCTGAGGGCCTAGCCCCAATCCCAACTACTTGGTCAGCTGCCCCTCCCCCAAGCAAGTTTCCTTTGGAGGACAGCACTGAAGCTGCAGGTAGGGGAGAGGGGCATGTCTGACCAGAGCACAGGACAGCAAATGAAGGGGAAGGAAGAGAGAGTGGAGTGCATCCTGGCCAACTGAGCCTTGAAGACTATATCCCCACTCAGAACAGCCAATGCACAGAGAAGACCAGATGGCTGGCCCCACTATGAAACATGGCTTCCCTCACTGAACCAAGGCCCAACGGAAAAACAATGGCGAAGCAGGGTCTGGATTGTACCCTGTCTGACCCCACCACACCATGGCAAAACACTAAGGGTGTGCAGCAGAGCAGGAGAGGGAGCAGAGCATGGAGTTCCTGAAGGAGTGCCAAGCATATACTTTGGAGCCAGGATGTGACGCCCCATCAGACTCAATTGGGGGACAGTCCTGGAGGTCAAAGAACAGACCTTGAACTATTTTTAAATCTTTCTTTTGTTACCATTTTTTTTTTTACTTATTAGTAAAAAAAGCAGTTTAGACATTAGTTTTGTAGTTGTTGTTTTCTTTTCATTGTTTTGTTTTCTTTGGTTGCTTCACCTTACAATGTCCTTTTATGTGTGTGTGAATATTATTATCTCTGCAAGTATATCTTGATAATATAGGCTGGATGAACAGTATGGAGGTGAAAGCAGTCCCTGGGACTGGTGGATCTGGGAGGACATGGGAGATGGGGAGGAGAGGGGAAAGAAGGTGGTGTTGACCAGTCCAGGGGCATGGGAACAACAAGTGATCCAAAATCAGTGACAAGGTGGATGTGACAGGCCTGATAAAGACTGATCAAAAGCAATGTAACAGAGAGAAATTACTGAAACCCAAATGAAGGCTGAGCATGATAGTGGGACAAGAAGTAAAAGGAAATAGAAGAAAGAACTGGGAGGCAAAGGTTATTTTTAGAGGTCTAAAAATAGGCATGTACATAGGTAAATATATTTCTATGTGATGATGGGGAAATGGATCTATGTGCACATACTTATGGGATTAATATTAAGATAGCAGATAGGCATTGGACTTCCACTCAAGTACTTCCTCAATGCAAGAACATTTTGTTATATTAAACTGGCATTCCATGATGCTCACCTTCCAAACATGATCACTGAAGACAAATGTGTGCATAATCAAAAGTGGTGAAGAAAGCTGATGGTGCCTGGCTATGAAAAGATATAGCGTCTGGGTCTTAACGGCTTGAAAGTAAACAAGTGGCCATCTAACTCAGAAGCAACAAAGCCCACATGGAAGAAGTACACCACCCTGTGTGGCCACGAGATGTCAAAGGGATCAAGTATCAGGCATCAAAGAACTAAAAACCTTATCTTTGTGTGCCCCTCTTCCTGATATGATCACTGACAACAAATGTGTGCACAAGCAAATGTGGTGAAGAAAGCTGATGGTGCCCGGTTATCAAAAGATAGAGCAAACAAATTAACCTAAAAAAAAAGATAGTGCGTCTGAGGTCTTAAAGACTTGAAAGTAAACAAGCAGCCATGTAGCTCAGGAGAAACAAAGTCCACGTGAAAGAAGCACACCAGCCTGTGTGACCACAAAGTGTCGAAGGGATCAGGCATCAGGCATCAAAGAACTAAAATTTGTATCATTATAAATGAGGGGGACCTAGATTGCGGACCCAAAGCCCACCTGTAGGTGAAGTGACATCCCCTTACAGAAGGGTTGCGGGAGAAACAGCCGGTCACAAGGATAGAGCCTGGAGTGAGGCTGGTTCTCCTTTCCTGCCCCCACCTGTCTATCCGGTCCTGTCTGTGGTGGGTTTCTGTTCCCAGGGAGGTGTGGTGGTATCATACATCAGTCGCCTCCTCCCCCTTCCAGGTCTCCTGCTATATTTGGGCGACCTGTCTGATTTGGCTGGAGTACCATGATGGTATAGGACCCTTAATAAAGGATAGCAAACGGGGAAAGAAACTGTCGAAAGCCCAGAAAACAGATGATGAACACAGATATACCACTAATGTAATAGTTATTAAAGTTGGAGGGTCTCACATGATTTGGTATTTGAAATATTTATCTTTTAACTGGGATAAGGCTTTCTGCTCCTAAAAAGAGTTAGTCTTAGAAACCAACAAGGGCAGTTCTACTCAGTCAGGAGAGGACTGGAATGGGGCAGGAGGTCTAGCATTCCATAGTTCATTTCCAAACATTCTTTTCCTTCTTGGACTCCTTGACATTGTTTTCCTTTTACACCCCACCCCTACTCCTCATGAAACCCTTATTCTACTTGATGTCCCTATAGGTTCATCAATCTTGGGTTTCATATACTGAAAATCAGAAACACATATAGCACAAATTCAAGAGGGGGGACCTCTCAAATAACAATAACATCTGAAATAAACCCTAACATGAACAAACAAAAACAAAACAAAATGTTGAAAGCCAGATCAGTTCCAGCATGTACTGGAGTGGGTGGTGGGGGTGATGGTGGTGGTGGTGGTGGTGGTGGTAGTGGTGGGGGTGATGGGGTGGGGGTGTGTGTGTGTGTGTGTGTCTAATGACAAAGTTTTTACCGTTAAAGTCAGATTTATCCCTTTGATTTCTAGTCATCTCTCCAATGCTTAGTAACCACTTGCATTCTATTGTAGATAGAAAGAGGCATTTTCAATTTTAAGTGTACATCTTAGTCTCAGCAAACTTTTAGCTGAGTGGCGAAAGGGTTATACACATCAGCTAACTCACCAACTGATTTTTCCACCATTTTTTAAAGCAAGTTTGAAGCTAACAAAAATTGAATGATTTAAGAATTTTAAGCAAGGAGCCCTGGGATGCTTGTTTTACACACGGCCAGCAGATTAAAACAAGTCGCTCCTTGGGAGAAAGATGAGGATTTCTGTTCTAAAAACGGGTCAGTCTTGGAAACCCACAAAAGCAGTTCTCCTCAGTCCTTATAGGACAGGAATGAATTAGAATTGACGAGATGGCAACAAGTAACCAAAAATGAATCTTCGCTTTACCAGTATAATCCAGAGCAAAGTCCTGTCCAAAAAGTGGCTTATAAAGGAATTTGCTGGGCCAGCTAAACACAAAACAAAGAAGTCAGCAAACAAGTTTACAGTAACTGTTTTGAGGGATTTCAGAGGGGTTATCTTGATAAATTTCCTCAAACACAGGATGATAACAGAATCTCAAGAAGAAAGTTTAAGAAAACTAAAACCTTCACTAGTGAGAAAAGGTCAGGAAAATTGCACCATGAAAATGTTTTTCGTCACAGCCAAGTACCTGGCTCTTTCAGAGTTCAAAAGGCTGGCCTACAAGAATTTCACAGACACTCTTTACTCCATTCACTCCATCCATTCTACACCCTGAATATTACCCCATCACACTTCATTTTGTTCCCCAAATTCAAAGAATATTTCAAAGGAACATATTTTGGGTCCTTGAAGAAAGCCACAAGTGTAGTTTCCACATGGTATAAATTGAGCAGTGCAAGACTTCTGTGGGGAAGGTGAAGAGAGCTAGAAACACTATCTTTAGAAGTGTACATCCTCAGATGGAGTATTTATTGATAAACAATAGCTTCATCACATGCTGATACAGTTAATAGTGGTTTCTGTGACTTTGTATCATAACTTTTTTATTTACCTTTGTATATTGCAAGAGAACAAATTTTTATTTTGTCAAAGGGAATCTAAGAAGTTATTTCTCCTGTCTTTTCTCTTGTGGCTACTCTGATCCAAATCCACAGTCTCAAGAGATAAGCCAATATGAGAATACAAGAAAAAAAGAATCAACATTAAAGGTATTTTTATTTTGCTGTATGCTATTTCCTAAAATTTCAAAACCATCTGAAGTCAAACAAAGAAATCTCCAAGTCTTAGCTCTTTCAGAAACCTATTTCAAATGCTCATAAATAAGAATACATTATAAAATACCTTATTTCATCTGTGTCTGGTACTTTTGTGTAAGGTAGAATGGCTCGCACTCGCCTTCTATCTTCTACTGGCTAATATGAATAAAAATAAACATTTTTAAAAGCTGAGTAACAACTGTCTCAATGCAAAAAACATATGCTGACATATAGATGAAGCTAGTATGAATTACAAATTATTCTGCAATAAGACTCCTAGCAATTTATATAGCCAGAGCCTCGAAATGCTTGTCTATACTTAAATTCTTTAACAGTATAATCAATATATTTTTACAAAGCAATATGAATAATTACTCAAATATATATTCATTAGATAAGAATATATAAATGAGTCTATCTTTGATGATACAGAAGACATTTCATTATCTTGCAGCAACTTCAGAATAACTCTGTGACATCAATATTTTGCCTGACTTATTCAAATATAAAAACTAGACTACATGTAGACTATCATCATAGCTATTATTTATAAGTAAGAAAGCTGTGTCAGCTAAGGTGCCGCATGGCACCAACGAAGCACACAACATTCCTCAAGTTCTTTAATGTTTCCTCACCCCCACTCCCACTATCATGACCCCAGTTCTACCTCACAAATCCAGCTGGACAGGAACATGTACACTGGTACAGTTTAAGAGCTCTCAGCACACAGAATCCAGGATCGATAAACCCCTCAGGAACAGTAATGGGAGTAGCAATAACATGGGGTAAAGGGGAAGGTGGGAGATGATGGGAGTAGAAACTGGGAATTGATTGCAATGATCAACCCTCACCCCCCAACCCGAAGGGGATGAACAAAAGAAATGTGAGGGGAAGACAGTGGATGGTGTAAATATGAAAATGTTAATAATTTACAATTGATCAAGGGTTCATGAGAGTAGAAGGGTGGGGGATGAGGGGAAAAAAGGAGAGCTAATACCAAGGGCTCAAGTAGAAAGAAAATGTTTTGAAACAAATGATGGCAGCATATATGTATAGATGTGTTTGATACAAGTGATGTATGGATTGTTATAAGTTACCCCCAATAAAAAAATTTATTTTAAAAAAGAAAATAGCTAAGTTAATAAATTAAAAATAAATGAATAGACAGATAAATTAAAGGTCTGAATAATATTGTATTCAAGTTTTACTTGCCTCTGGTGGTGCAACTGGATAAAGTAATTTTTCTCCTTTAAGTAAACATGAAACATGACTATAATATCCTATTAGGTCTGACAGAGAAGAAAAGCGTCTTCCACCAATGTAGTAATCTCCACACATAGCAATAATCCTATTTGTACAGAGGGACAAAATACAGTGTAACACAAATTTTACTTTAATTCCAACTTCATAATTTTCACACAATTTTTCTTTAAAGGTACATCTAAAATATGCAAGTCTTCCTCACATTAAAATTAACTGAGGCTATGTCTTTAAAATGTATGCATGCTTTGATATGATACATATAACCAATTATACAATTTGTGAAAATATTTGAAATTTGTCCTCAGTTAACTCTATTTTCCATATTTAAAACTGTATTTGTAATTTCTATTACTTTCTCTAAGAGTAGCTGCCAGGTGTCTTTTAATATTTACATACAGAATGATCTCAATAATGATGTGACAATACTCAAAAGTTGCCTTTAACATCTAAAAATAAAGGAAACACACTTTGGCATTAATATTAAGATGCATTTCTTAGTTTTTCAATTTTTTCATAAAAATAAGACTACCCGTGCACTGTTATATATGTACTTAGAAATCTACATGACTACTGAATTAAAGTGAATTTTTGCAGTTTCAGAAAAGTAGAAATATGTTGTATATATTTCAACTTTTAAATTGTTTCTTATATTTTCTGTAATAGTGTAAATTTATACATTACCTTCATATCAATTTTACCACTTTAAAAGTAATGGGTAAATGGAATTAGCAAAACAATGTCCAATAATACTGTTTCCAAAAATAAATACAAATATTCAACAATATATACTCAGACTCAAAGATCAATATTTTTAATTGATAATGTTCTATCTTTATTACTTATCACTGGAGTCATTGATTTTTATGAAAACAGCTTTAAAAATGAGTAGTACAAAATAGCTAACCTACATTTTAAGGCGATATATAACTTGATAATAAATAACTTAATAATATAATTTGAGATAGAACTTGATAATGAAGACTTACCTGAAATGGTTGACAACATTTGTCTGGCTAAGAAATGAAAGTACAAAGGACCCTGGCCTCCGATCACTCTCTCTTATAAGGTAACTGCCTGGCTTCCCAGCCTGTCTGAGGCGTTCTTCTGCTATAGTTCTGTCAAGTTTTCCATGATACCACCTAAAACAAACGGTAAGAGTAAAGATAGCAAGCAAAAAGTTAATATTGTCAGTTGAGAAACATAACTTTTAAAAGTTTTAAATAACTAAATGTAACTTGAATGTTGACTTTAATTCACTCTCAACCAGTATTCTCATTTTAACTAAAATTTTTAATCTAAGTCTCTAAAATATTATTCAGTTGTTAATTTGTTTCACAAACCCTAACCCAATTTTCTCCATAAATGAGCTGTTTCATTTCTGGCCATATCTCTACTTCCACAATTCCCTAACTATTCAAGATGCAATCAGCTAATGAAATCATTGCCTCTCCAATAAATAGAACTAAAATACACAACTAGAAATGGGTCATTAATTCCATTATTTCTCAGTATATTAAGGAATTCAGACTTGACACAACAAAGCATATGGAACCTATGAGTAAACTAACATTTTTTTAAGGAAACAGAATGATCCTGCATAAAATGTATTCTAGTTTCCTACCTCCAAGTAAAGATGATTACTTCCTTTGATTCTAAGATTATTTACCCCATGACCACACATTTAACCCCATTTCGCTAAGTTCATCTAACAAACGTGAAATAAATACCATCTTTATTCCTTTACCTATTTGTTCCAAATTTAAATACATGTTACTTACCATATTGCCATATGAGCTGCTAAAATAACTTTATTATACATCATTAGTCCTACCACCCTGTGCCTTTAAAAACTTCAAAAATTGATTTACAAAGAAGTATAACCACAAAGCTAATTTGAATTGCCATATGAGCACAGCAACATACAAAATAATTATTTTAAAATATTTTTACATTTTTGATGCATGAATCATCTAAACTTATCCTTAGATACTTGTATTCCAACCTTGGAAAATTCAGAGGAAAATAACACACAAGCACATTATATTGATACCAATAATAATGAGTCATAAAGCAATTATAAGCTATTATGTCAAGATAATTACTATTTTAAGTTTGCTAAAGATAAGGTTTATTAATCTTGACACCTCGATTTATTTAAAAACCAACAAAAACAAAACTTCTCAAAATAATGTTCTCATAGATTTTTTTCCTAAACACCCGAAATAAACTCCAAACCCACTGCTATAACGTTAGCTATGACTCATAGTGATCCTGTATAGGGTTTCCAAGGCTGTAAATCTTCACAGAAGCAGACAGCCTCATCTGGTAAGTTTGAAACACTGGTCATGCAATTAGCAGACAGCACCAGCGGGGCTTCTTGGACTTGTGCATAAGATTAAAGGTAAAATAATAAAAACCTTAATGGCACTTCATTATCTCCTAACAGGAAAAACATATTGGAAAATGCAGAATTAGAGGAAGAAGGGAAAGAACATTCAGCATCACATTACTCTAATACCACAGTTCAGCAAATAACCTTTGGGGTCTACCAGCACGTGAATTCACTTTTGAGACATTTACACTATGATCACTACTAATCCACTGAAGAGCTAAATTTTAATGATATACCATCAGAATAAATTTTAAAATTCCAGGTCAGATGCTTACTTCATGTAAAAAATAACAATTAAACATTCTTAAACTATAAAAACCAATGAAATTAGTAAAGTTATCTCACAAAGCTTATTCAGGTATCCAAAGAATGAAAAAGAAGGGCATTTTTTTTTAACATAGGGCCTATTTTTGTCCGTTGATTATTTCCTAACTTTAAGTTGTGTTTTGGTTAAAATATCAAAATTTAAAGATTTAATAATTCTCTTTGCCTTGTGATAAAGAGTTCTGATGGTATTGTGGCTTAAGCTTTGGGATGCTAACCAATAGGTCGACAATTCAAACCCACTAGTCACTCTGCAAAAGAAAGATCAGGCTGTCTGCTTCCATAAAGATTTATAAGCACAGAAACCCTGAGGCAGTAGGTTGGGTTTGATTTTCATTCATTTTGTGAATTCACCAGGAAGACTAAAAGCAGATCAAGATGACATAGAAAGTTTCAGAAAACAGGCTAAAGGTTTTAATAATATATAAAAAGTGTATTTGTAGTTTTAAATTGTTACATTTTTATAGTGCAAAGTGAATTATGCTTTGATACACTAATCATAAAGTCAGAAGTTCAAACCCACTAGTTGGTCCATAGCAGAAAAACAAGGCTGTTTAAGAAAGATTTATAGTCTCAGAAATAAACTGTACATTGTTATGAGTTGAATGGCAGAGGATATATGGGTCTAAGTTACAATCTGTCAGATTTTAAAATAAAACAGGCTTTCAGTTCAAGACAGACATTAAATAAACAACCTGTTCACAAAATATTTTCTTTCATGCCAGAAGTGCATAAGCTTCAAGCACCTAAGGTAAAACAGTTCAATTCTTGACTATAAAATAAAATTATTCAGAAAGCAGACAGAACACATGTACACAACTGATACTGATCCTTAGATAGCATTAAAATATTCAATTTTCAGAAGCCTCTGGTTGTACTTGAACTACTATGTCCATAGTCATGTTAACTACAGCATCATTCACAACAGCAAACAGATGGAAACAACCAAAGTGACCATCAACTACTGTCCATACATACAATGGAATATGATAGAGCAATGAAGAACAACATAGAACTATGAAACTATAGAACTTCATAGCATGGATGAACCTGAACAATGTCATACTGTGCAAAATAAACAATAGAGCAAAAGTCAAAGAGAGGGTGGGGGAAGGAGAAAAAAAAGAACTACATACACGTTTTTTATAGTGTTATTTTTATTATTCTTTTACATATATGTATAGCACACTGAGGGGTTTTCTTGCTGTTATCATTGTTTTATTTGCTTCAGTTGCTTCACCTTAGGAGGCCTTTTTTGTACATATTGTTACCTCTGCAGGTCTTTCTAGACAAGATAGGCTGGACAGAGTCTGGAGTGGAAAACAATACGACTGATGGTTACAGGGTAGGGGACATGGGAGAGGGAAAGGAGGGGGAAAGGAGGTGATGTCAACCAGCCCAGGAAAGAAGGGAATTAACAACTGGTACAAAATCAGTGACAAGGTGGGTGAGAGAAGTCCGATAGGGATTGATTAAGACTAAAGGAACTGAGAGAAAATACTGAAACCCAAATGGAGGTTGAGCATGATAGTGGGACAAGAGGGAAGCAAATAGAAATAGAGGAAGGAACTGGGGGATAATGGGCATTTATAGAGATTCAATCTACAGGTATGTAGATAGGTGCATATATTTATTATAAGTGACAATGGGAAAATAGATCAGCGAGCATACTTACAGGGTTCGCAGTAGGACAGCAGATGGGCATTGGACATCCACTTAAATACTTCCTCGGTGCAAGAACACTTTTTTCTATTAAATTGGCATTCCAAGATGCTCACCTTTCCGACACAATCACTGAAGACAAAGGTGTGCATAAACAAAGGTGGTGAAGAAAACCGATGGTGCCCGGCTATCAAAAGATGGAGCGTCTGGGGTCTTAAAGACTTGAAAGTAAACAAGCAGCCACCTAGCTCAGAAGCAACAAAGCCCACATGGAAGAAGCACACCAGCTTGTGGGATCACGAGGTGTCAAAGGGTTAGATATCAGGCTTCAAGAACTAAAGAGCATAACTATGCATGCTCACTTTCCTGATATGATCGCGGAGGACAAATGTGAGCGTAAGCTAATGTGGTGAAGAAAATGGATGCTGTCCGGCTATCAAGAGATATAGCATCTGGGGTCTTAAAGGCTTGAGAAAACAAGCGGCCATTCAGCTCAGAAGCAACAAAGCCCACATGGAAGAAGCACACCAGCCTGTGTAATCACAAGGTGGTGAAGGGATCTGGTGTCAGGCATCAAAGAGCTAAAATTATATCATTATTGATGAGGGGGAGTACAGATTGGGGACCCAAAACTCATCAATAGGTGAAGCAACATCCTCTTGCCGAGGGGTTTCAGGGAGGAGATGAGCCAGTTAAGATACAGGGTAGTAGCAATGAAATATGCAACCTTCTTCGAGTTCTCAAATGCTGCCCCCCACCCACTATCATGATCACAATTCTACCACATAAATCCAGATAGACCAGGAAATGTACAGTGAAGTTAGAAATATGGGAAATTTAGGATAGATGATCCCTTAAGACTAGTAATAGGAGTAGTAATACCAGGAGGGTAGAGGGATGGTGGAATAGAAAGGGAGAACCAATTTCAGGGATCTACACGTAGCCTCCTCTCTGGGACACGTGCAAAGGGAAGTGAGTATCGAAACACATTGGATAATGTACAGTATGAAAATAATAACAATTTGCAAATTATTAAGGGTTCATGGGGGAGGGGGGGAGGAAGGATAATATAGGGAGCTGATATTGGGGGCCTGGAGGGAGGGAGGATGTTTTGAGAGCGATGATGTGGCATAAGCGTGTAAATGTGGCCTGCATACAATTGATGTATGTATGGACTGTGATGGGAGTTGTATGAGCCCCCAATAAAATGATTCATTAAAAAAAAAACTTGAAAAAAAAACTGAACAGTTGATACCAAAGCTCAAGTAGAAAGAAAATGCTTTAAAAGGATGATGGTAATAATGTATAAGCACGCATAACACAATGGACACATGAGTTGTTAAATGATTTTTTTTAAAAAAAGTCAAAGAAAGACTTACACACAGGAAAAACAAGGGAAAGGAGGGAAGGTTACCAGGAATGGATGGGTAGCACAGCAGAAAACACATACTTGGGAGAAGGAAAATGAAATACATAGTAATTGGAAATTAACAGAATCAGTAAAGAAAAGGCAAGAGGTATCCATCCAAGCTTCCAGACAACAATGGCTAGTTACTATTACAAGCACATTATGATTATAAATACTAACAAACTTTAATCCACATATGGATACTCAGGCAGACAGGAAGAGAAACAGGTATTAGAAAATGAAAGGAACTAAACTCATAACCATATGTAGGTCTGGCAGATGATTGTGCCTACATACATTGTTTTTTGGGGGGAGAGGGCACTCGATGGCTTATTTTACCTTTCAAGCTATTTTCTTAGGACCTAAGCCAGACATCATACCATAGTTCAATCATATCAAGCAATGCTGTACAATTGCTACCACAATCAAAACACTTTCTTCTTCTTCTTGCATCCCCATTAGCCACCCTCCCACTGCCCCCCATCTTCTTCTTAGCTATGGGCATATACAATGAGTAAATGGGTCACAAAGCCTGTAAACTTTTAGTATTGTGAAGGCACTATGTAGATAGGCCTAGTACTCTCCACGAACGCAATGTTGTACACTTGATTATTTCGTGAGTTGCGACCAGGGTCTGCAAATAGCCATTTACCATATAACTACTTCTGTCTCCCCACATGAAGTAGGGAAGAATAAACAAAATCAATGTAAAGAAACAATTCATTTAAAGAACTAAAAAGGGTTAAGGGACCACAAGAACCTCAGACTTGACTCCAAGAACAGAAGAAATACATGGTATACGGGTAATATGGCTGATTGCTCTGAAAGGCTATCACAATAGCAGGTCTAAATATGGAACTAAACTCAAAATCATTTTTAAACAATCTGTTGGCCCTTAAACAAGCTTCAGCTAGACCTGTATTCACGCCCAAGGGTCAACTCTCTATCAAACAATACTCAAGCCTGTAGGGCAAACAATAACACCTGATGGGCACAGTTGTTAGAATAAACAACCACACCTCATCAAGAGGGTAGCATTTGCTCAAGGATAAAGCTTACTTAAAAGGCACAAAGGAACAGAAAAGGAAGACTAGGGGTAATGTAAAACACAAGGAAGAAGTAAAAATGCTATTAACACAAATGTACTTGATGCCATGGATGGATGGATGGCTGTAAGGGCCCCCAATAAAATTATTTTTTTAAATAAACAATAAAGAAATGAGAAAGAAAAAAATGCTATTAGATTGTTTGGACTACAAACAATGTGATCAAACCAAATGTTTATGAATTGCTAAATGGAAAACTAATTTCTTCTGGAAAATTTCACTGAAATAACAATAAACTAAAGTTTTAAAAATATCCTCTGGTTGTTCTAAAATTAAAAATATATATATCTTAGTTAAAACTCAAAATTTCATGAATCAATTTTATTTTTCAATCCTAACTAATCAAGGTAAATTAGAATAACAAGAATGTTTTAAATGTGCCTACAAAGATATTCTAATGCTACTTTACCAGCATAAAAAGCATTATAATTAAGCAGTTATAAGTTGTCGCCATTACTTGTAAATCAGAAAAATTACCAGATAAAAATAATCACCATCACATATAAGAATAAGCAGAACAGCATTTGAAATTCTCATGGATTTCAGACTTTTGGGTGCCACACAAACCCCTGAAATTATTGCTCTGAAATCATCTTTTACTCAAAGCCAAAATTATGTCCTGAGGAATTCTTTTAAGATCAAACAAGGGTTTAGTTTAACAAGCACAAAAAGTCTGCATTGAGTGTATTGTTGTTGCTGAGCTCCATGGAGGCAGTTTTGCCTTTAGCGACCCCATCTACAACTGAACAAAAGCCTACCTGAGTCTGGTCCCATTCTCACAACTGTTCTTCTGTTGAAGCCCATTGTTAGAGCCCATATGTCAGGCCATCTTCTTGAGGGCTGTGATACTTACAAAATCTCCTGTCAGCTTGTGAAGGAGGAAGTCTAGCCTGTCAATCCAGTCAAGGCTTGATGACCTCAATTTGGAGGCACAAAGGAGATAACTCACTGGAGGGCACTCACTCTGTTTGTCTTCCTGCTGACAAGCTACATGGAGAACCCTGATGGAACCAGATTGCTAGAGCAGTCACATGGAGACCAACGCCAGTGCCGAGATGCTTCCACAAGACTTTCCACCCACTGGCCTGTGATCTTCCTGCATTTGGCGTCATTTCATGTGTGGGGTGAGTCTGAAGTAGAAATTATAGACTTATATGGGCTAATACAGGGCTTATGGATGTGCTCTGGAGTAGGCTGGAATGTTTTCTTAATATACAATCCTCTTTGATATAAAACTCTTCAACACGAGTGTCTCTGTATATGTTTCCCTAGTTCACACAAGAGCCTTCCTCTATATCACTGCCTCTCTTCTTTACCAAGCATGATGTACTTCTGCAGGGACTGGTCTCCTCAGAAATGTCCACTATATCTAAAACAATCTCTCACCATCCTTGCTATAAGGAACATTCTGGCTGTACCTCTTCAAAGACAGGTTTGTTGCTTTGGCAGTCCATGGTACTTTCAATATTCTTCACCAGCACCATAATTTCAATGTATCAATTCTTCTTTAGTGTTGAAAACACCAAAATTTTACTAAGAATAACATTTATAAAGCCCAGGAAGGACTTAACTTCTTAAGAAGTATGTCTTTAAAAAAGTGACAATCGACAATCTAGTTCAGAAGCAACAAAGCCCACTTGGAAGAAGCTTACCAGTCTGTGTAACCACCATGCGTCAAAGGGATCAGGTATCAAGCATGAAAAAACAAAAATTCATTCATTGTGTGGTCACCCTCCTGATATAATCATTGAAGACAAATGAGTGCATAAGCAAAAGTGGCAAAGAAAACTGACAGGTGCCTGGCTATCAAAAGATAGTGTTGCAGGTCTTAAAAGCTTGAAGGTAAACAGCAGCCATCTAGTTCAGAAGCAACAAAGTCCACATGAAAGAAGCACTCCAACCTGTAAGATCACAAGGTGTCGAAGGGATAAGCATTGGCTATCAAAGAAGAAAATGTCCTATCATTGTGAGTGAGGGGGAGAGCAGATTTGAGACTCAAAACCCATCTGCAGGCAATTGGACATCCCCTTACAGAAGGGTCGCCAGGAGGAGATGAGCCTGTCAGAGTGCAGTGTTGCAACAATTAATTATACAACTTTCCTCTGGTTTTTGAATGCTCACCCTGACTCCTGCCCCATTACCATGATTCCGATTCTACTTTACAAATCCAGCTAGAGGTTGTACACTAGTACAGATAGAACTGGAAACACAGGGAATCCGGGATAGATGATCCCTTCAGGACCCATGATGAGAGTGATGATACCAGGAGGATGGAGGGAAGGTGGAGTAGAAAGAGGGAACCAATTATAAGGCTCTACATTAAAGAAAAGTAGGTGAAGGGAGACATTGAACTTTGTAAGATACGACAATTATAATTTATAAACTGTCAAGGGTAAATGAGGGAGAGGGGAGTGGGGGGGAGGGGAAATGAGGAGCTGATACCAAGAAAGAAACTGTTTTGAAAATGAAGAGGGCAACAAATGTACAAAGGTGCTTGACAAAGGATGGATGGAAGGATTGTGATAAGAGCTGTACAAGCCCCAAATGAAATGATTTAAAAGAAAAGAAGCAAGCAGACCACTCAGGGGGAAAAAAAAGAAAAATAACACTGTCCGATGTTCTATTCATCCAAAACTAATTCAACTACAAGACTAATAAGTTAAATGTAGGAGCTAACACAATGCTTAAAAGCAAAATGTGCTATTCCCACCAGAGGGCAGTGATGTGCCCCCCCCCCAAAAAAGGAAAATGTGTATGAAATTCATTAAACCAAGATAACTTCATTATACTCTTACTCTCATGACCTTAGAAACAAAAATGACAAATAGATAAACCCACATCCTCTCCAAAAAGCAAATACTATGTACTAATCAAACATAGAAAAATAAATTAGAATAATATCTAATATAAGGTTAACATTAGTACATCCCTCACATTTTTAATCCCAGAACTGTGTACAAGTAGTTCTCAGATAACAAATGAGTTCTATCCCCAATTTTACTCCTAAATCAAATCTGTACAAGAAGTTGGAACAACTAGGTAGGATTCATATATAACATCAGTTAGTCACATGTTTAGTTACTTGTTTACATTGTACCTATCTATGCATTAAAAAAATTAAACATTTTCAACTACACTAACAACTCCCTAACATAATAATACAGTAACAATAAGAATAGGCTCCTGGGTGGTCCTGTGGGATCAGCAATGCACTGTTAACCAAAAGATCGGTCAGTTACCAGCTACTTCACAGCTTACAGTCTCAGAAACCCTATATAACCATTATGAGTCAGAATGCATCTGCTGGCTAGGAAGGGGTTAGCAAACATAAAAATAATGCTTTGACACATGTTACAAAGTAGTGCCCATTTATTAATACAAACCACTGTATGTACCTTGGATTTTTAATATAATAGGATTTACAAAGGTTTGTGTAAAATGTTATTAACTATATATGTCAGATGTTCATATCGCACCCTGGGAATTGCAGCAATTTCAATTGTCAAAAATGAATACCATTACTTACAGTAAGATTATTCTTAAACACTCAACAAATGAAATGTCACGTTCAGTGTAATAAGCACTGGTGGTACATTAGTTACAGGCCACTAACTCAAAGATTTGAACCTATCAATCACTCAGAATGAAAGAAATATGTGGCAATTCGCTTCCACTAGATGGAAACCATGAGGCAGGATAGTTCTACCTCACTAGCAACAGGTGAGTGTTTTGTTTTGTTTTTGTTTGTCTATCACTTAATGCATAAAGACAGACCAGGAAAATGATCTGTGATTGTCTAGTTCAATGTATAACTAAAACATATTTCAAAAGCAATCGTTTACATTAGTAAATCAAGTTTATTTTTTGCTTTTGGTGTTAACGTCATTCACAGTGCTCAAACTAAGCCTGAAAAGCAAAAACACTAATTCAGTAGCTAGCTAATCACCACATATCTAACCTATATTTTTTTAAAAAACAGTCCGAATCTGAAGGTTAACAACTTTGACTTTTAATTTTATTGCACTTTACTTGATCTATCCTCAAATATGTGCCAAGCACCTGGCAGAAAGATAAAAGTAGCAACACGGAATTTCATAACCTACAAGTTTATAAGTTAAAAAAAAAACATGCAGAAACAGCAGGAGATTGAAAAGGATATTGAGACAGATGTTACCTGCAGAGTAAAAGAGGTAGTAAGAAAAATATATGTGTGAAAAAAAAGAAAAATATGTGTGTAAATTTATATACATACAGGGGGCTTCAAAAAGTTGTGGGAAAATCTATTGTCTTTTAATTTCACTATTCCATGAACTTTTAAAACTTTCTTTAGAAACCTAATTCTCATCAAATCAAATGCAAGGAATATAAGCTCTGAATGAAACTAGACCTACAACCTTACTGCTGAACTTTCATTATTCAAACAAAAATGTACCATATACATAATCAGAAGTTTAAAATATTCTTAGATCTATCCTCTCATCTGGCCCCAAAACAATCCTAGACAGAAGGCAAAAACTTCAAACCCACACATTATATCCTAGCCTTCAAAGATCACCATATGGCCACAGTTACCATATTTTATAAAGACTCAATAACCCAAAGAAACTACCTTGATTACTGGCCCTCTAGTACAGAGGTTGTCAATTTGTTGGTCACGACCCCATAAGAGTCCACTTTCAAAGGGGTCGCCAGATTCAGAATATTAGCAAAATTGCAGTTATGAAGAAGCAACAAAAATAATTTTATGGGTGGAGGTCAGCAAACATGAGGAACTGTGTTAAAGGGTTGCGGCATTAGGAAGTGTGAGAACCACTGCTCTAGTACATTAGTCATTCAGTTGCTATTTCTTAAGCATCCTACTGTGTAAAAGAGCTCGGGTAGTGCTGTGGCAAAGTTTTTAACTAATAGTAAAGTCAGTGGTTCAAATCCTCCAACCACTCCAAGCATAAAAGATGAGACCACTTACTCCCATAAAGATTTATAGAAACTAATATTTATGGAAACTATATATGAGCCCTCAGAGTCAGAATCCATGTCAAGGCAGTGGCAGTAGGTACTACGTCAGTACTAGATCTCTGTACGCTTTCTCATGCACAGGCCTGGTGGTATAGCAGGTTATACATTGGACTGCTGCTAGTGGCTCCAAGGGAGAATGATGAGACTTTCTGTTTCTCTAAAAATTGTTGGCACTTTCAGAATCCCACCAGAGCTGTTCCACTCTGTCCCGGAAGGGCACTGTCAGTCAGAATCAACTCAAAGGCAGTGAGTGATGCTTTTTTCATGTTTCTTCTATATAACATTAAAATATAAATATTAATAAAATCAGCTGAATAGTTAAAGCAAATGGCATCATAAAATTAAAGTATTTATTATGTTGCTTTTGTTTTTTTAGGATTTTCACAAATTAGCTCAAAATAAACATCTATGAGAATGATGCCCAATATGCCTTCTCTAAAGCAGGCTTTCCATCTAAAATCCAGATTTAGGTTATCAAGTACATGCCAAAAATCTTCACCTTTCAAACACAAACTCACTTACATTGAATCAATGCTGACTCATAGAGACCATACAGGACAGGGAAGCCTCTATGGGTTTCATACTCTTTACAGACGTGGAAAACTGTCTTTCTCCCACAAGTAGCTGGTGGTTTTGAATTGCTGACGATGCTCAGCATGTGTTCAGCATGACCAGCTCAATGTGTAATCACTATACAACCAGGAGTCCCAATCTTAGATTTAATAAATCCAAATATTTAAAAAATTTACCGACACTCCCTACATACACATGCATACACATCTCCTTTACTCCCGTATACTTGTCAATGGCACCAGCAACTTGATTGTGCCAGAATCAAACTTCAAACTTCCTGTCTCCCTAGCCATAAAACTCTGCCAACTTTATTTCAACACCATACAAATATTTGAACACCAGCTTTCCATTCCCTAGTTCATTACTCTAGTTCAAACTCTGTATTGAACTCTTGAAACTATTTTAACTCTTCCTAAACTATGGGGGATAAAATCATTATCCTAATAGACTCTTCCTAAACCAAAGGCTTAGTCATTTCACATCAATGGCTAAAGTCTACAACGGCTGTCTATTACCAAATGTAGTACAAACTATAATCAATCCCAGACTTACTGCCATCAAGTCAATTCTGACTAGCCTAGTTGCCCTTAAACCCCAAAACTCACTGCCATGGAGTCAATTCCAACTCAAAGAGACCTTTGAGTTTCCAAGAGTTCTGAATTTGTCTGTCAATCTATCTCCTATACAAAGAGTTCAAACCCCCGACATGAGGGCCCCATTCCACTACAGCTCCTAGTTGCTCTCTAATGTTCTGTAAATTTATTCTCTATGAAGACTAAATCAGCCCTACCTCAAAATAATTATTTGTTATAGTCACCTTTAATTGATGCACGTGTAAGTTTTATACCAATGGAAAGATTTCGATGCCTTTTCTTGCACTAAAGAAAGACTAAGCAACAACCTTATGTACCTGTTTCAAGTCACCTACCAATTCTTAAAGATGCAATCCATTAACTGGGGACGTTAAAACTGGCATAAAGTCTCCTCACTATAAAAGGCTCTGAACCAACTTTTCACACAAACGAAATGAATCATTCATGCACATCTTGTCACAGGCACTCATCATTCCATTTCTGATTGTCAAAACTATCATACATAGAGGGGCCTTTTAAGAGTTTGTGGAAAAAATAGAATTAAAAGATAATTTGGCTACACACTTTTTGAAGTTCCTCTATACTTTCATAAAGTCATGCTTCAAGACCCCCCAATTGATAAGATTACCTCATTTTTTAAATCCCTCTTTTAATAAGAGGCTTGGGTTGGTAGTGGACAGCTAAGAGCAAGGCTAGTGACTCAAACACATCAGTCACTCCATGGGAGAGAAAGATGAAGCTTTCTGAGCCCATTAAGGATTTACAATCTCGCAAACCCAGAAGGCAGTTATACTGTTTGTATGGGGCACCTCTCTGCAGTGTCTACACGTTGAAACTGACTCAGAGTTTGAGTTTCTGTAAATCACTCTGAAGGACCAAATCTTGCTGGTTTTGAAATCTCCTATAGCATTCCTGAGTGAAACAAATGGTTAGGTACAGGGCTACTAACTGAAAAGGCAACAGTCCGATTCCACCCAGAGATAAAAGATCTGGTAAATTCAAAACTCAACCCAACTCACAGCAACCCTGTAAGACAGAGCTGAACTGAGACTGTAACTTTGTATGAAAGTAGAAAGCCCCATCTGTCTCCCAACTACTTAGCAAAAGAATGCACCTAAGGTCAAACCCAGCGGTGCAGTTTTACACTGACACACTGGGTTGGCGTGAGTTGGAATTGACTCATCAACTGAGGATTTCTGTTTTGTTCTTGATAGCATTCTTAACAGCACAGTACATTACTTACAAGAAGAATTCCATAAATGTCCTTGGGGGTTAAGCAAAATCCTGAAGTAGAGCTAATTCTTTCGATTTTATCTATAATATAGGAACCCAAACTGACTGCCACTGAGTGGACTGCAATTCATATCAACCTTATAAAGCAGAGTAGAACAGTTCTTCAGGATTCCTAAAACTAAAGTTTTATAGAAGCAGCTAGTGAATTTGAACTATCAAGCATGCTGTTGAGAGCCAAGTACTTAACCTACTACATCAATTTGGCTTTTTCTATATAAGGAAAAAGGAAAGCAAAAACTCATTGCCATCAAGTTATTTTCAGCTATATGGGGGCCATTTGGGTTGGGTTAGAACTGCCCTGTGGGTTTTCAAGTCTGTAACTATTTACAGGAGTAGAAAGCCTTGTCTTTTTTCCACCTACCAGTTGGTTTCAAATGTTGACCTTGTGATCAGCAGCCCAACACATTACCACTACACCACTAGGTCTACTTTCAATACAGAGAAGCACCTTTAAAAACTCAAAACATATAACGCAGTCAATGGATTTTTTGTAAAACAAACACACATACTGAATCAACTCCAATTCATGTCTAGTCTGTATGCTATGAATACAACAGCACTCAACAGAGTTTCAAAAGCTAATTTTTTTCTACAAGTAGGTCACCTGGTATTTCTTCAAAGGCCTCTAAATAGATTAAATCCACCATGCTTCCAGTAAGGAGCTGAACAAATTAAAAGTTTGCATTACGTAAGAACTTCAAGAGTAAGTGACCTTCTTCATTCAGTACACAGAAAATGTAGCTTGGGGAACTGATAGAATAGCAATTTAAATGTTTCAAGATGCTGATGATGCACTGGAAGCACTGAGTATTTTATGTCAAGAAGTTTGGACAACTGACTGAAAGAGACCCTTATATGTACCCATGTCATAGAAAGGTGACCTAACAAAACGCTCAAATTAGACAACAATATCATTAATATCATATGCAAGTAAAATTTTGCTGAAGATCCCCCAAAGACAGTTGTAGTAGTATTGTAGCAGGAGGCTGTCTGAAGTTCAAGATGGATTCAGAAGAGGGTGGGGTACAAGGGAAATTATCGCTAAAAGTAGAGAACACCAGAAAGATGTTCGTCAGTTGACTATGAGGAGCTCTGGTGGTGTGGTAGTGACATGGTGAGCTGAGATCCCAAAGACAGCAGCTTGAAACCATCTGCCACTCTGCTGGTGAAAGGTGGAACTTTCTACTTCTGTACACACTAACGGTTTCAGAAACTCACGGGGACAGTTTCTACAGCAGTGAGTAGTAGGCACCATAATAAAAACTATATGTAGCTTTGTGAAGAACACAACTTCCAGAACACCCTAATTGTCCTCAGGAGGAACTAGGGCATGGACCAGAAGGCAGTTGTGTAAACAGAACAAGAAAATATTGCATAGCTTATAATCAAAAAAGGTGTACATCAGGACTGTATGCTTTCACCATATTAAGTCAATCTGTATGCTGAGCAAATAATAAGAAACTAGATTATATGAAGAAAAATGTGGCATCAGTATCGGAGGAAGGCCTATTAATCACCTGCAATATACAGAGGACACAACCTTGCTTACTGAAATTGAGGACTGGTAGCACTTACTGATGAAGATCAAGGATTGCAGCCTTCAATATGGATTATGATTATACATAAAGATCCCCGCAACTGGATCAGAAAGTAATATTATGAAAAAATGGAGAATGGCCGAGCCCCGGTGGCGAAGTGGTTGTGCGCAGGACTGCAGCCCACTGGGATGGAGGTTCAATTCCAGCAGCGGCTCCACAGGCACAAAGGCTGGACCTCATATTCCCACCACCAGAGGGCAGTGATGTCCAAAAAAAAAAAAAGAAAAAGAAAAAGTGGAGAAAAGATTGAAGTTGTCAAGGATTTTGTATTACTTGGATCCGCAATCAATGTTCATGAAGCAGTAGTCAAGAAATAAAAAAATGCATTGCAAATCTGTTGCACAAGACCTCTTTAAAGTGCTAAAAATCCTGGATGTTACTTTGAGGACGGAGATGAGTTTGTCCCAAATCAGGATATTTTCAATTGCCTCAAATGCATTTGAAAGTTCGGCACTAAATAAGGAAAAGTGAAGAATCAATGTACATGAATTATGGTGCTGGCAAAGAATTTTGAAAGCACCATAGACTGACAACAGAACAAGCAAATTTGTCTTTGAAGAAGCACAACCAGATTGCTCCTTAGAGGCAAAAATGGCAAAACTTCATCTCATGTACTTAGGACATATTATCAAGAGACCAAATGTTTGAGGATGATGAGGGCAACAAATGTCCAAATATGTTTGTCCTACAATGGATGGATGTATGGATTGTGATAAGGGTTGTATGAGCATCCAATAAAATGATTTAAAGAAATCTAGTCTAACTCCTTTATGTCTCCAAAAACAAAGTTATGTGGGAATTTATAAATATATGGCTTCAATCTCTCTAGACATAAGTAATAATGTTAATGTGGAAAAGGAATCCATACTTGATGGAAAGAGTTATTTACTGATAAACAAAAAAGGTTGATGGCTCATGTCCACCTAAAGAAAAGTTTAAAAATATACTTCCTAGTGCTGGAAACCTGATGGAGTGCATTTCTACCCTTCTGCACCAGAGGTCACACGTGTCTAAATCAGTGGCGACTGGATTGATTTTCTGTTGTTTAATATATACTTAATAAGAAAGTTAATAGGTCTTATGCAGTGAGTGTATAAAAATGCTAAGAGGAACAGTCAAGAGCAACATGTATTACAAAAACGTGCCAGATATTAACAAAAAGACTGCACATCAGCAACAAAAGCATGGATCAAATTAGCACAAATTTGTACTGTCTAGGGGAAATTTTTCTCATGAAGCCACAGAAATCTTTGGCTCTACAATATAGCTTTAATTTCTAAATTTTCCTTTCCCACATGTAGAAAGAAATCAAGGTGCTTACAAATAAGACAACAGCAGGGCTGAGCCCTGGTGGCATAGTTGTTGAGTGCAGGACTGTGTCCCACTGGCTTGGTGGTTTAAATACAGCAGCAGCTCTCCAGGAGCAAGGCTGGGCCTCCCACTCCCACCAGAGAGCAGTGGTGCCCAAAAATAAACAAATAAGGCAATATATTTTCATATATAATCATCATATTTTGACACTGTAATTGGAGAAATCCCCTTCAAAGAAGGGTGCTACATCAGAGGGTACTCGAAAAGATACAGCAGGTCTTACAATTCCCTTACTCCCTTACTTCATTCTTCTTGTTCTATGATATAGGTCTAGAACCTAAACTCACACAGGGACTTCTGACTCGGAATGGTGAATTTTGATTATGAGAGGTGAAAAAGTTAGGGAAGAAGATAAAAAACAAGCTTAAGCTTAAGTGTGTTTGAAATTATAAAGTGCTGTCTACTGCTTGTGTAGAAATTAGAATATACTAATGATTGTCCTTTGAAAATCGATTTCCCTGCCCACACATCTTAAAACTCATTGTGGGGCTGAGCCCCGGTGGCGTAGTGGTTGTGCGCAGGACTGCGGCCCACTGGGACGGAGGTTCAATTCCAGCAGTGAGTGGGGCTGGGCCTCCTACTCCCACCACCGGAGAGCAGTGATGCCCCCCCCCAAAAAAAAAAAAAAACTCATTGTGAAACCAAGAAAGCCTGAATAAAATAATCATAATAACAGCTGCCCCCCAAAATACTGTTTTCCAGTATTTGGCCAGAACAATAACATCTTGGAAGGCACTTGTTAGAGGCAGAAGAAATTATTCTTCATGTTTAATGTTTTACTTTCCAGCTTGTTAGTAAATATATTAGATCACAAAGAATTCTAGCACAGAGACAAAATTAACCCCGATTAATGTATTTAATAACTGAGTTGACCATCAAAACAGCAGTTTTAAAAGCACTACTACTTTAAAAGCACTACTGAGTTTTTCTAAATAATATTAATTAAGAGTTAAAATTTAATCATGTAAAAAGTCAGAAGCCAAAGTTTTATCACTGAATAACTTCATTAATAAAAATCAAAGATTAAGACTACATTTTAAAAATTATACTTTTTATATAATGTCTTTTACTGTATTTTTTTATCAGCATTGTCTCTAAAGAAAACAAGCAACAATAATTGCTAACCAGAACTGAATCTGTCCGATTAGAAACAACAGTTATTTTTCAGTTACTTCTTAATGACATGTATACAAAATATAGAATATTAACAGTAGCTGTTATATTTAATCTATGACGATGGGGAAACAGATCAATGTGCATATATTGATAGGTCTAGTATTAAGGTAATAGATGGATATTGGGCCTCAACTCTAGTACTTCCAAAATGCAAGAACATTTTGTTCTATTAAACTGGCATTCCATGATGCTCACCTTCCCGACATGATCAATGAAGACAAAATGGGTGCATAAACAAACGTGCTGAAGAAAGCTGAGGGTCCCTACCTATCAAAAGATGTAGCATCTGAAGTCTTAAAGACTTGAAGACAAACTAGCAGCCATTTAGCTGAGAAGCAACAAAGCCCACATAGAAGAAGGGCAGCAGTCAGTGTGATCACAGGTGTCAAAAAAATCTTATCATTGTGTGCTCACCTTCCCGATACAATCGTTGAAAAAAATGGATGCATAAGCAAATGTGATGCCCGGCAATCAAAAGTTATAGTGTCTGAGGTCTTAAAGGCTTGAAGGTAGTCAAGCAGCCATCTAGCTCAGAAGCAACAAAGGCACATGAAAGAAATACACCAGCCTGTGTGATCACAAGGTGTCACAATGGGATCAGGTATCAAGGAAGAAAAGATCCTATCATTGTGAATGAGGAGGGAGTGCAGATTGGGGACCCAAAGCCCATCTGCAGATAACTGGAAAGCTCCTTACAGAAGGATTGTGGAAGGGAAGATGAGCCATTCAGGGTGCAGTGTAGCAACGATGAACCATACAACTTTCCTCTAGTTCTTAAATGCGTCCTCCCCTCCCCACCCTCCTATCGTGATCCCAATTCTACCTTACAAATCCAGCTAGACCAGAGGATGTACACTGGTACAGCTAGGAACTGGAAACACAGGGAATCCAGGACAGATTAACTCTTCGGGACCTGTGGTGAGAGTGGTGATACTGAGAGGGTGGGGGAAGGTGATAGAAAGGGGCAAACCAATAACAAGGATCTACATATAACCTCCTCCCTGGGAGACAGATAACAGAAAAGTGAGTGAAGGGGGATTCTGGACAGTCTAAGATATGACAAAATAACAATTTATAAATTATCAAGACTTTATGAGAAAGGGCGGCGGAGTAGGGAAGGAAGGCACAATATGAGCTAATACCAAGGGTTCAAGTAGAAAGCAAATGTTTTGAGAATAATGGTGGCAACAAATATACAAATGTGTTTGACACGGATGGATATATGGATTATGATGAGTTGTATGAACCCTCAATAAAATGATTTTTTAAAGGGCTTATATACATTGAGAAAACACCCTAGGCCCCAGTCCATATCCAGTTCATAAGCCCAATATTAGCCCATATGTCTGATATCAATCTATAAATTCTTCTTCAGACTCATGCAACCCATGCAATGATGCCGAATGCAAGATCACAGGCCAGAGGGTAGAATGTCTTGTGTACCCACCAGTTGAATAAGCACCTCAGTTCTAGCAGGGGTCTCTACATGGCTCCTCCTGCTCAGACCAGCTCAGAGTACTAGCGTAACTCCACACGTCTTGTCCACACATGTCTTGTTTCCCAGGGAGTAAGCATGTGTGCCGCCCCCAACATTCTATTTATCTCCTTGTTGTCTACAAATAAGGTCATCAAGCTGCGCCCTGACTGATAGGTGAAACTCCACCCCTTCCCTCTTAAGTCTCAAACTGAAGACAGATTATGTAATTACCACATCCACTAACAACAATTACAACTACAAAAAGGCACTCTGTACTAGAAACAAAATCATTATGAGAGTTGGAATAACCTTATATAATCTGGGTCACATAGCTTTCACATTTACTCATCCAGTGCCAGCCATGATAAAAAGCATTCACCCAGGCTGAGCCCCAGTGACGTAGTGGTTGAGTACGAGACTGCGGCCCACTGGCTTAGCAGTTCAAATCCGGCAGCAGCTCTCCAGGAGCAAGGCTGGGTCTCCTACTCCCACCAGGGGGCAGTGATGCCCCCCCAAAAAAGTATTTACCAAAGTAAATCACTCCTAATGCTTCCCTTCACATTAAAGGGAACAATGAATTTCCAAAGACTGCTTTGATCTTTACATAAGACTATTCCAATAGAGAAATCAAACCCAGCACATCAAAAACGTGGCCTCGCCATCATTCTTCCAACATCCCTTTTCCGAATCTTCTTCTTGTGTTTCTACTCTTTTCTTATAGTGGAGTTTCGAAAAGTTCATGAAAAAAAATCAAATAGAAAGCTAATAGAATTTTTCTATAAACTTTCTGAAGTCTTTTCATATCACCATTGAAGCTCCTAATCTCGGAGTCATCCAAATGATTAGACAAACTACTGGTAATATCTTTTATTGTGTTTCAGATATTGCTTTTTTTCCTCCCCAAATTAAAATATCTGTAATAATTCTGAAGACCAGTGTCAATTTGCCAACAGCACCAAACTCACTTCATATTGTTGTCACCTTTTAATAGTTCTAACTTTTCCACAACGCTGTTGCATAAACCAGGGTTGGAGGAAGACTTAGTAACTACAAGCCACATGCAGATGACAAACTGACTAGATGAAAAGGAGGAGGCTCAGAAGCACTTGCTGATCAAAATCAAGGACTGCAGCCTTCAGTATAGATTACAACTAATGTGAAGAAATCCAAAGTACTAACAATTTGAACCAGATGGTAACATTATGATAAATGGAGAAAAGAAAATTGAAGTTGTCTAAAATTTCATCTTGTTTGAATCCACAATCGATGTTCAGTGGAAGCAAGGGCTCAAACAATGCATGTTTCACTGAGGTCAATCTGTTGCACAAGACCTCTTCAAAGTGTTGAAAAGCTCTTTTTGGAAGCTATGAGGATATTGTAGATTTTAGTAATAAGGCCTTTATCTGATTTGTCATTGCTAAAGATGTTTTCCCAATCCGCGGGATCTCTTACTACTCTCTTGATGAATTGATTTGATATACACTCGTCTTTTATCTTCAGTATATCCCACTTTTCTGTTTGTGCCTCCTCTTGTGTTTGTGTTCTTCCCTATTTCTGAGAACCTATGTAATCCCTGTGCCAAAGTTCTCAGGTTGGTCCCAATTCCCTCATCCATAGTCCTAATAGTTTGGGGTTTTACTTCAAGGCTTGTGATCTATTTATTCTAGCTTATTCTAGTGCATGGAGAGAGGTAAGGGTCCTGCTTCATTTTTCTACAGGTAGATATCCATTTTTTTCCAGCACCACTTGTTGAAAAGAGGATCTGCTTCCCATTTGAGATATTTTGGGGCCTTTATCAAAGATCAATGCCATGGCAAAACACTAAGGGTGTGCAATAGGGCATGGAGTTCCCAGTGGAGTGCCAAGGACATACCCTGGTACTGGGTGTGGCACCCCATCCAACTCAACTGGGGGACACTCCTGAAGGTCAACGAACAGACCTTGAACTATTTACAGGGTTTCTTTTCTTTTTTTTTTTTTTTTTACTTATTTATATATATTGGACATTGGGGGGGTGTTGTTATCATCATTTTATTTTCTTTGGTTGCTTCATCTTAAGATGCATTATATATATATATATATATATAGTTATAGCTATAGTTATAGTTATAGTTATCTTTGCAGGCCTATCTAGATAAGATAGGTTGGATGAACAGTCTGGAGGTGAGACTGATGATTCTGGGAAAGACATGGGAGATGGGGAGGAGGGGGAAAGCAAGTGGTATTGACTGACCAAGGGATAAGGGAACAACAGTGATTCAAAACCAGTGACGTGGTGGGTGAGAGAGGCCCAATAGGGATTGAGCAAGAGTAATGTAACAGAGAGAAAACACTGAAACCCCAAGGGAGGCTGAGCATGATAGTGAGACAAGAGGAAAGTAAAAGAAATAGAGGAAAGAACCGGGGGTGGGGTGGGGGGCTGTAATGGGCATTTAGAGAGGTCTAAATACAGACATGTACATAGGTGAATATATTTATATATGATGATGGGGAAATAGATCAATGGGAATATACTTACAGGGTTAGTATCAGGACAGCAGATGCCCATTGGACCTTCACTCAAGTACTTCCTCAGTGCAAGAACACTTTGTTCTATTAAATTGGCATTCCATTATGCTCACCTTCCTGACAAGATCCACTGAAAACAAATGTGTGCATAAGCAAATGTAATGAGAAAGCTGATGGTGCCTGGCTATCAAAAGATATAGCATCGGGGGTCTTAAAGGCTTGAAAGTAAACAAGCGGCCATCTAGCTCACAAACAACAAAGCCCACATGGAAAAAAGTACATCAGCCTATGTGACCACGAGGTGTTCAAGGGATCCAGTATCAGGCATCAAAGAACTAAAAATTATATCATTATAAATGAGGGGGAGTACAGATTGGGGACCCAAAGCCCATCCTTACAGAGGGGTCTCAGTGAGGTGACGACCAAGTCAAGGTAGAGAGTAGTAACAACGAAATATTACTTTCCTCTAGTTCTCAAATGTTTCCTCCCACGATCAGGATCCCAATTCTACCTTACAAATCCAGCTAGACCAGGGAATGTACACTGGAGCTGGAAACATGGTGAATTCAGGACAGATGATTCCTTCGGGACCAGTGGTGGGAGTGGTGATACTGGGAGGGTAGAAGGAGGGTGAAGTAGAAATGGGGAGCCAATTGCAGGGATCTATAAATAACCTCCACTCTGGGGTACAGAAAACAGGGAAGTGGGTGAAGGAACACATCGAACAAGGTACAATATTGAAAAAGTAATAAAAATTTGTAAATTATTAAGGGTTCATGGGGAAGCAGGAGTGGGGAAGGAAGGGGAATGTGGGAAGCTGGTACTGGGGGCCTAAGTGGAGGCAGGATGTTTCAAGACTGATGATGGCAAAAAGTGTGCAAAGGTGGTCTTCGTACAATTGACGTATGTACTGATCATGTTGGGAGTTGTATGTGCCCTCAATAAAATGACTTATATAAAAAAAAGAGGGAGAAAGAGGAGCTTATATCAGGGCTCAAGTAGAAAATATTTTGGAAATAAATATGGTAACATGTTTACAAATATGCTTGATACAAATGATGTATGGGATGTTATAAGAGCTGAAGAGCCCCCACTGAAATCATTGAAACAAAAATAATAAAGTGTTGAAAAGCAAGGATTTTACTTTGAAGGCTAAGGTGCACCTGGCCCAAACCACTGTGTTTTTAATTACCTTGTATGCATGTGAAAGGTGGGCACTGAATGACTATAGAAGAATGGATGCATTTAAATTGTAGTGCTGACAAAGAAGGCTGAAAGTACCATGGACTGCCAAAGGAACAAGCAAATCTGTCTTGCAAGAAGTATGACCAGAATGTTCCTGTGGTAGGTTACATAATCTGATGTCAATTTGAGAATTAGGAGTGTAGGGGTGGTGTCTAGCCTGACAATCAGGTCTCTGTGTGGGCATGGTCTTCCTCTGAGGATTCTGGGAACTCCTATATTTCTTCCTTGGAGGTGGGGAAACTTTCTGCTCACTCCTCAAATCCGCTGTCAAGACACATGGGGCTATAGTGCCAGCAGCAAGACCAGGACCTGAAGGAGCCACATGAAGACACCTGCCAGTGCTTAAATGTTTACAATGCCACTGGATCCACCAGACTTCCCTTCCACTGATCTGTAATCTTCCAGCATTTGACATCACTGCATGTATTTCATGGGTCTTAAAAGGACTTTAGAGATTGCTATCGGACATATGGACTATTATCGCACTTATGGACTGGATAGGGCTGGGAATGTTTTCTCGATAGTAGATTAAAAACCCCACATCTCAGTGTCCATGCCACTGTCACCTAGAGTCATTTAATAGACAATTGTAGCATGAAAACACCATCTTTATATGTATTAGAAAGCCAAAAATAAAACCTTCCAACTCACTTTATTGCAATGTCAACTTTATTGTGACATTTACTGTGGTATTCATTTTACTGAGACGTCCACTTTAACACACTGATCTGAGACCAAACTGGCATTAACAGAAATCCACCTTCATCACCACCGAGTGGATACCAACTCATAGTGACCAAACTCTCATGTAAATTTCCAAAAATGTAACTCTTAATGGAAGCAGAAAGCTGTTGTTTGTCTCCCAGAGACAGCTGGTGGTTCGAACTGCTGATCTAGTCATTTGTGATTAGGCACTCAAATCATAACCACCATATCACCAGGGTTCCTTGTAATAACATTAAAATATGCTTATATTACTATTTCCCCACAGATCAAAGAAGCTATTTCATTCAGAGTACAACCTAATCGACAACGCTCCTCAGAATCTGACTTCTTTATCTCATTTTCCTCACATTCAGTCAAATTAACAATTATACCTTCTCAATAGCCTATTATCCACATTATCTTTTTCCATCTCTCATTAATGTCCTTCCTCATCAGTTTCTATAACAATTTTGACAGAACAATTAACTTATTAATGATCTTTCACATCTTCATAGATATGTGTGTAATATTATTTCCAAAAATAGCTCCACCTAAATTCCAAAACACACCATTTTTCTCTTAAAAAACTGAAATGGTCCCACTTGGCTTAGTATTAAGTGCTCTTTATGACTTGGCCAATGTGATGACCCAAAGGATAAGTGGGAACATGTAACCAAGAAGTAGAAAACTTGGGAATTGGTCATTTTGTCATTCTTTTGGGTATAAAAGTCATCTCACAAACAAGAAGAGGAATCCCAAAACCATCAAGAAAGAAGAGTCACCAACAGAGCTCATTCATGCAAGATCCCGGCAGGAAGAGGTAAAGGCAACAGAGAGAACAGGGGAAATAGCAGGGCACCAGAGGCTGCAGCACCAAGGCCATGTGAGACAGAACAAAAAAGTCATCCTGAGAGGCAGAGCAATCGGCAGACTTTCTTGACCCACGAAAGCGAAGCCAAAGGACCACATGGCTGAGAAGAGGTAGCGCATACAAAAGAACAGTACCCTTTCTGTAATAACAAAAATTCACTGTCACTAAGTCTATTCCAATTTATAGCCACCCTAATGGACAGAGTAGAACTGCTCTGTGGATTTCTGAGCTGTGAATCTTTACAGGAGCAAAAAGCCTTGTCCTTCTCACAAAGCTGCTAGCAGTTTTGAACTTTTGACCTTGCAGTTAGTAGCCCAACTCACAACCCACCACACCACTACAGTTCTTAGTTGATTTAACAAACCCCATAATAACAAGTATTATCTGTGAGTTGTGTGTGTCCACTGCAAGGATTATTGTACCTAGTAGAGAAGCAGTGCACTCTGAGAGAGATGAATGCAATCAGAATAAGGTAAAAGAAATGGAGGGTGGAGAACTGACTGCTTCCATGTGACAATCGGCCTTGGACTACTATAGAAATGAAATCACCTCTGCTGATAGGGGTGGAGGGTTGGTGCACTGATAATCCCAAAATCAGAAGTTCAAAATCACCAGCAACTCTGTAGGAGACTGACAGTCATCGAAGACCACAGGGACAGTTCTACTCTATTCTATAGAAATAGACTTAATGGCAGTGAATATAATTTTGAGTGTTCAAATATACTGAAGGAGGCCTGGTTCCACAGTGGTTTAAACTCTTAGCTGCTAACCCTTCAACAGTGTGAACCTACCGGCCATCCAATAAAAGTAAGTTGCGGCAGTCTGTCTCTACAAAGATTTACAGTCTTTAGAGTCCTATGGACCAGTTCACCTCTGTCCAACAGTGTCACTGAATCAAGAAAACTTATGCAAGCATTGTTCCCATTAAATTTTAAAAGTCCTTGAGGATACTGGGGACAAGTAAGCATCTTCACAATTCACTAGTCCAGAATGTGGCCTTGAACATAGTATGGATAGGAAACATAGTATGGTAGGAAACTGATGAAAACAAGTCTGTCAAAATTCCTGCTAAAATATTTAGAAAATAATGATGGCAACATATATACAAATGTTTGATACAACTGATGTACAGTAAGAGCTGTAAATGCTAATAAAATGATCCTTAAATAAAATGAAATTTAAAAATTCCAGCTTACCCTGAAATTCTAAAGTCCTAATTCCTTGCTGAAATCCACAAATCATACCAAAGTGGAGAATGCTTTGTATTCTCCATTCAAGCAAAGTCTTCAACCTGCTTTCCCCTACCACTTACTCTAAAGATCTTTTTTCATTCTTCCCTGCCCCCCCCAAAAAAAATAAAACAAAACCCCAAACTCACTGTCATCAAGTAAATTCTGACTCATAGTGATACTAGAGAACAGAATAGAACTGTCCCTGTGGGTTTCTGAGACTGTAATACTATACAAAAGTAGAAAAGTCTGTCTTTCTCCTGAGGACCACTGGTGGATTCAAACTGCTGGTCTCATAGCTAATAGGCCAACACGTATCCACTACAGCACCAGGTCTCCAGCTCTTGCCTCCAAGCAAGGGCAAGATTTCACTTTCTCAGTGTTATGTCTAGAGACCTCTCAAACCCAACATGATGTTTTAAATCTACACACAACCAATCATTTACTATCTTCTGACCATACTAATTTTCTCAGTTAAAAAAAAAAGTAAAAATATCAGTTCCTTCATCTGGACGCCTAACTCTCCTTACTCTTAAGTCCCATTGTACAACTTGTTTGGAAGTTGCCTGTCCACCACAATGTCAGGAGATATGCTTATACATCCTTTCTAGTTCTTCTTCCCCCCAATTCCAATAGCACAGTATCTGAGAAAATGTTCATTTTTTTTAAGGATCTGACCTGGGTGTAATTGATCTTTTCATCTGACCAAAGTAGTCAAAAGTTCTTTTCAAGTGTTTGTGTTTGTTTTTTCACACTGGAATAGAAGAAGAATCAGTCTCTGGGAACAGTTACAGAATGAAAAATGAAAGGAAGTACTTTGTTTTCCAACACAAGGAAGAATCAGTCTATAATAAGAAAACATGAAAATAACAGAACCAAACAATACAGAGATGTACATGGAGAATTATGGTAGCATCTGGAGAATCTGGTTGAAGCAATTCCTGAGGTATCTTCTCAGCTACAAGCCTATCCTACTCTTAAATTTATTTGTTCAATCTTTCTTAGTTTAGTTCAGATATGTTAGTATCTTTTTCAAATATTCTTGAATTTTTAGTTATGGTGTAAGTGGAATTTCTCACTTATAACCACGGAACTGGGAACCTAACAAGCCAAGCAGAGACAAGTGTTTGATAGCTAAGGATAAAAGTCTATAAACAAAAGAGAGTTTGGCTTGTCAGGGGAATGACAAGCAGAGCGTTCATACAGCAGAGAGAGCCTGTATGAATATAATGGGGAAAAAACTGGAAGAGTGATAAAAAGAGAAAGCCTGTAAGTCAAGTTATGAATCATAGTCTTTATCTCAAAGGCAAAAAAATGAACGATAGTAACATGTACTATTTGAATCCAGTGGAATGGGAAAGAGAAAGAAAATAATAAATTTACAAAGGTTAGTTATTGTAGTAGCTAGCCAAGTGAAAAGGAGACATTTATTGTGAGAAAATCTGGAGGTTTGAGGGTAAGGGAAAAAGTCAAGGACAAAAGTCCAATTTCTCAAAACTAGTTATTGTGTGGTTGTACCTTTTACTGACATAAGAAACTTTACTAGAGGAGCGATACTTTGATGACCTGTGAAATGCATATGATGTGACCTTGCTTTCTGAACGTGAGGAAGACTTGAAGCACTTGCTGATGAAGGTCAGAGATTGTAGCCTTCAATTCAATGTCAAAAGTAAGCCAAAACTCTCACATCTGGATCAATAAGTAACAGCATGCTTAAAGGAGAAAAGGCTAGAAGTTGTTAAGGATTTCATCTTGCTTGTAGCCACATCGATGCTCATGGAGGCAGCAGTCAAGAGACTAAATGATGCCTTGTACTGAATTTGTTGCACAAGACTTCTTTAAAGTATTGAACATTCAAGGATGTTACATTGAGGACTGAGGTGCACCTGACCCAAACCAATCGTATGTCAAATTGCCTCCTATCCATATGAAAGTTAGACATTAAATAAGGAAGACCAAAGAAGAATCAATGCATTTGAATTATGGCGCTGACAAAGAGTATTCAAAGTACCATGTTCTGCCAAGAGAACAAAGTGTAGTCAGAATGCTTTGTAGAGGCATTTGTTCCCCAGTCTTTGGACATTTTGTCAGGAGAGATCAGCCCCTGGAAAAGGACACCATGCTTGGAAAAATAAAGTAGCAGCAAAAAACTTAACAGCACCTAATAGCAGTAGCAGAGAAGCAAATTTAGACTAAAAAATATTGAGTTTTACTTTCAAGACACAGAGTTCAAAGTCTGCAAATTAAATGCAACACAAACTAAAAAACATAATGGTTCTATGACTCTATGGCTCCTAAAGATGATCATTTGGCAATTACTGGCACATACAGATGCCAAAGGGAGCCAATTAGCAGCGAAAATTACCATAAAAACAAAAAATACAGTGAGATTACTCAGATTAGATTACTCAGATTACGAGAGAAGAGTTTCCTACTAAGCATCAATATTTAAGAGGCAATCAAGGGTCACAGGAAGGAATGTAAATGAAAGGAACCGAGAAAGATAAAGAAATAATAGGCATTCACAGTGCAGTCAAAGAAAGGGTGAACAACATGGTTGAGGTAGTAGGGAAATCACGCATGATAGGCCTAAGAAAAAGTTACAGGATTCAGTGAACAGAAATCTACAGAAATCTCGACATTCAGCTTCATTAGTGCAATTGCCATGGAAACTAGAATGCTGACAAAGGCAAGGCAGAAGAAAGGGAAACAGAGAACAAGATCATGTAACAGTTCAAAAAGTTTGGGACTAAAGATAAAAGATACATACAAGTCAGCAAGAGGACAGGTAAGTGGTATCAATGCATAAATTTTACTTTTGGTTTGCTATTATTGTTCTATAAAATCTGGCTAAAAGAAAATGGGAAGAACTGGTAGAGAGGAAGAGTCTGAAGAGAGTACGTGAGAAGAGAGTATCTGAAAACAGGAAGTCCTTGAGAGGGTAGGTGGAGAAATAATCCGTAAGTTAGGGAGAGAATTTGTATTTAAAGGTAAGAAGGACAATTTTCTTACCTCATCATAACAAAATGGAAAAGAGTAGATATAAATAAAATTCATGACATTGAAGCAATTTTCATTTGCTGGTTTCTCTCTTTAGTAACAAGTAGAAAAACAAGACCATCTGTTCATGAGGAGATATATGAAGCAAATTTTAAGACCTGAAGTTACGTGGATCTGAAATAAATATGATTTGACAAAAAGTAGCGTTGCTCTAGAATTTCATTTTTCCAAATATAGTACACATACCTCAGAAGGCAGTTATAAAAACTAAAAAATATTATGTATATAAAGCACTATTACATAATAATAAAGTAAGGGAGGGTATTTTGTGCCATTTCTCTGTATTAATACACTGTATACCTAGAGTATCACTAACTCCAGTGAAAAGTGGAGTTCTGACAATATTAGCCACATTGACTCATATCTTGCCAAATGAAACAAGGGGAAAAGAAAAAACTAAATTATCAATAAATAAATCTTGAATAAATTAATTTCCATTTTTCAAATAGCACTAGAAGACTTTTTATTAGTTTCTAACTTTCTAACTTCAGCCTATAGTTTCTTTTTACCAACTATGTTACAAAACCAAGCTCACCATCACAGTCAATTCTGACTGATAGCAACCGTACAGGATGGAGTAGAACTGTCCCTTCTGGATTGCCAACACTCTAACTCTTCGCTGAAGCAGAAAGCCTCAAGCATTAGATGGATATCAAAAACCCTCTAGCAAAAGCATGCATCTATGCAAGTGCTTCCATATATTAACAGGGCTTGTTTTAATATCCATCTCTCCATCTATCCACCACTATTTATTGAGTGCCTACTAGGTATAAGCCACTATGCTACTTAGTAAGGAATACACTATGCACAAAAAAATCAATCTAATAGTGAATTATAACATTGCTGCCAAATGGTCATCCTATCTATACTTGAAGTGAAAAAAAAAGGTTAGAAGTATTTCATCCTTAAAAAAAAGTATTTCAGAGTTAAGCCCTGGTGGCATAGTGATTGTGTGTGGGACTGCGGTCCACTGGGGTGGAGGTTCAATTCCAACAGTGGCTCCACAGGAGCAAACGCTGGGCCTCCTACTCACACCACCAGAGGGCAGTGATGCCCAAAAAACAAAACAAAACAAAAAGTATTTCATTCATTTTGTGGGAGGGGGACTCTCATTATCACATTTTTTCTCACATGGAATCAAAAGGAAGTAAGATAATTAAGATCTATTGTGTCATCCTGACCAATAAACACATGTGGGATTAATTGAAGAGTGGAGAGCTAAATGGCTTGGCAAGCCTCACCTTTCTTGTCTGGTTCTCTGATGGTTGGACCAGTGTGCAACAGCCTTACCAGTTGCCTGCTTCAGCTAGCAAGGAGCACTTCCATCGATACACATGAACCTACCTAAAGTGACCAGATTTTAAGCAGGATACCATTAACCGGGGATGCGAGGGGGGTGGGGGAGGAGAGGGGTGTTCTTGATTAAAAATTTGGAGCAACAAAAATTTTCATAGACCACAAAAATAGTATTGTAATATATTTATTTTAATTTTAAAATGCCATGGGCTGTTGTTAAATTGTTAAAAAGCAGGACGTCTGGTCACTTCCTGATGCAGCCCTGGGTGCTGCCAGCGCTGCCAGCGCTGAAATGCTTCCATGGTCACCAATTCAGCTTTCCTCCAGCAGTTGGCGTCATTGGGAGTGTTTTTGCAGATTGATGTCGGACATATGGGCTAATGTTAGACTTATGGGCTTGGACAGCACTGGATTGAGAAGCTTTCTGAATGCACACTTACCCTTTATATAAAACTCTCTCTCTGACACATAGGAGCTTCTGTAAATTTGTTTCCCTAGTTTACCCAGACTAATAACAGAAAGGATAATGTTCTGGAACTCTTCAACTAGTACAATCAACAGTATGCCTGGATGGGAACAGAAAGGTTGAAAAAGACTCAAATTTACCCAGAGATACCTTGGAACAAAGACCTCACTCACTACTTCTTCAAAAAGCAGCCATTGACACCCCTACAGAGCACAGTTCTACAGGATACAATGTCACGAATTAGAATCAACAGCCAAGAGAGAACAGAATCATTATCTCTTTTGAAGAACAATAAATGCCAAGATTATGAACGTCCTACAAAGGTACAATGCTAATTTGCCGCACAATATTATGCTGGCTCTCACATGGAAATGGCTGAAATAACTGCTACTCCGACAAAATCAGTCACACCTTCATTTGCTGCATGCAGTGCAGCTTTTTGATCACTGAAAAGGTTCAAATATGGATAAGAATTGTACGCACAGAAAATGGGTCATTATAGATAGTTTGGTTAAAATTGAACACTTTATCATCTTTTCTCCATTTTGACCAATTTTAAATGTATCCTAATTTTTTTCTTCAATCATTTTATTGAGGACTCACACAGCTCGTATCACAATCCATACATCCAGACATTGTGTCAAGCATACGTGTATATTTATTGCCATCATCATTTTAAAAACATTTGCTTTCTACTTGAGTCCTTGGTATCAGCTTTTTTTTCACCCTCCCTTCTTCAGGAAAATTTAATAATTTATAAATTATTATTATTTTTTCATCTTACACTGACCATTATCTCCCTTCACCTACTTTTCTATTGTCTGTCCCCCGGGAGGGGGTTATATGTAGATCATTGTAACCACCCGTTCCCCCTTTCTACCTGCACCTCACCCTTACCTTTCTGATATCACTACTGCCCAGTTTTTAATATTTTCTGCTTTCTTTCTGATTAGGAATTTTTTGTCTTGTTATTGTAGTTAATTTTTTTATTTTGCTTTTGTATATTTTTCTGTATATGAAACCCAAGGTACATAATTCTATAAAGACAATAACTACTTTAAAGACTTCCTGGGGTTGGGGCAGAGGAAACTGGGGAGAAATGGAGAACATATAACAATAAATACAAGAAAAAAGAGTATGTTCTAAAATTGATTGTGGTGATGATTGTACAACTCTTAATATGACTGAACTACTGAATTGTCTGATATGTGGAATATATGCCAATAAGAGTTCTTTTAAATAAATTTTTAAATCTTTTAAAAAAAAATATGTACCTGCCCCAAATCACCTATAAATTACACCTAAAAACATAGACATGTTTCTAACAGTGACTATCTGTAGTGGTTATTAAACATTTTAAACAAAATTTCTCTACTTCATCTCAATAAATTCTCTAGGCAAAAGTCAGGTGGTTTCTAGCCCTAATTCCTCAAAACAGAAAGAAACAAAAATAAGTTTATAATAAATTACTATTATTCATTTGTATCTTTTGGTCTTTTAAAGATGATTGAAAATGTCCTCAGAAAAGTCAAAACCGATTACTTTTTTCATTGTTCTCTAGTCCAATTTTTTGGTTTCTGGGGACCCTACATCGTTTTTAAAAATACTGGACCTTAATGAACTTACTTTATTTACATTGTATCTATCAATGTTTGATACATATTGTGCTGTTAGCATAAGAGCCCTGAAGATACCATGATTAAGCAATCAGCTGTGAATCAAAAAGTCAGCTGTTTGAACCCACCATCTGTGTTGTGGGAGAAGTGGTACTTGGCGACTTTAAGGATTCACCACTTTGAAAACCCTAAGCAGCAGTTTTCCTTTGGCCAATAGTCAATAATTCAGAAATGACTCAACAGCAATAGATTTTGGTTGGGTTGCTGATGTTGTTAGTGACCCTGGAGTTGACTCTAACTCAAAGCCAGCACTCCATGTCTGTCAGAATAGAGCAGTGCTTCTTCAGGGCCTTTCAAGGCTGTGCCCGCCAAGCCTATCCTGTCCTGTGAGGCATGTCTGGGTAGATGCACACAGCACTTTCCAGCTCTTTACAGGTATGTATAACCATAAGCAACACCTAGTGACCTTCCACTTTCTGTATAACAACAGAAAGACTGTGACATTTTTAAATAATCTACTTCCTAGTAATGTATTTTAAAGTAGCATATAATGAATTTATTATTGCTAGTATAGGTAATATGATTTAAATTATAGTCTGTTTCAAATGAGTTGAGCTATTATTTTACATATTTGTACAGCTCTTTAATGTCTAATTAAATAGGAGGCGGCTGGATACTCATTTTCTTGCACAAAATCTATTTTTGTGTGTTTTGGTTCATAATATACAAAGAAAATGAAGCTTCACAGAGATATATATTTAGAAAAGAAATTAGTATGTAACATTGTCATCTCATGGGTTTTTATTAGCAAAATTAAAAATTTTAAAAAGCCTCCACTTTGAGGTTTTTATAAAGCAAGATGTAATTTTCATGACTAAAAGATACAAAGCCATGATCTTTTCAATCACCTCAAATACTTGCAAAAGGCTAGAATGCAAAATATAGGAAAATAAGAATTGATGTATTCAAGTTGTGATACTGTTAAAGATTATTAAGTATACTGCTATGGCATACAGAATGAAATACATATCAACCCAAAGACTATGCTTGCTACACAAGGGAAATGACAGTACACTTGGAGGTCAACGCAAACAAGTCAGAGATTATTCTCCCTGGGGGTTATCAACCATCTAGAGCAATCAGACTGTATTATCTGTCCCAAGCTAAGTAGGGCACTTCCTTTGGATAAGGATAAATTATTTCCCCGAAGGAGAGTCCAGGGAAGTCAAGTCCACTCAAGGGTAACCAAGGTTAGGCTGCCGTTTTGAGTCTAGGGTTTGCCCATCTTGTCATATGTATACTTAGTCCCTCCCCTTCCTATCAAATGTACACCTCTAGCTCATCCCCTTGCTGTGATGTGTATGCCTACTGTACAGTCCTTTCCTGCTACGTATGTGGTTACCTGTAATCATGCCCCTAAAATAGATAGGCCTTGATCAGAAATAAAGAGACACTCTCTCCTCCTCCCCAATTCTTCTCCCACTCTCTATGTGGACCTGGCTGGTAAGATCATGGCCATGCTGAAGGTGAGCAAACTACTGTAAAATGTGTCTGACTCCTTTATTTCACTCTCCTAACTTCCATGACTTTACTATGATCTCTAATATTATAACTGTACAAAAATTGCTCCTATGGATCCCCATGGATGTTAGAGGCTGGTTTACTCTAACACACTAAAGGTTGCCAGAAGAATCAATAGATTGGTCTTACAAGAAACAATCAAAATGCTTCTCGGAATTGAGGATAATATGACTTTGGCTCATTTACTTTGGACATGTCATTAGGAAAGGCCAACCACTATACAAGAATGTCACAGTTGTCACAGGCTAAGAAAAAACAAGGAAATCCTCAGACAGAATAACCCAGCAGCAAGGAACTCAAACATATACCAACAATCACAAAAAAATTGTGCAAAACCAGATTACATTCTATCCTTTAATAGTTGTCTTGAGTAAAGCTGACCTGCTGACAACTAACAACAATTCAAGCCATTACTATTAAACTGGAAAATTTTTGCTATTCCACAATACTCAACAGGAAGCAAAGTTACGTGAAATATACAATCTAACCATATCAATATACAACCCATATTCTGTTCCATTAAAACTTAATGGTCTATCATTTACTCATGCATATCATGCAATAATGGCCTTCTGGAAAACACTGTTTCACTGAGCTAGACAGATTCTAACACATTGCATAATACTAAATTATTTAATTTACAGAACTTAGTAGGTCTGGGTTGCTCATATCCTAAGCATTCAAAAGAGAGCTCTAAGTTGGGGAGATAGTCCTGAGTTCTTAATAGCCTGTCTGATGAAAATGCACTTGCTTACCTGAGGCTTTGAGCCACATCGGACAGTTCATGCTCTCCAATGGAGTTTATGGTGAGAGCCTTGGAGGTATTTCCTAATATTGTGAGAAATGAAATTTTAAAATGGAAAATTTCCATGAATTTTCTAAAGGCCTCTGGTACTAACATGGTGTTTTATGGTGGGGACCTTGTGTGGTATGAGTAACATTTTGGGGGGCTGGAAACTGAGTACTTAAGGTCAGCCATGTGGTATTCCAAACTCTCGTGATCAATTTTCAATAAAAACCAGATCACCAAGACTTAGGTGACTCTTCCTGGTTGCTAATAGCTTTTGCATTTTGTGTGAATATTACTGAAAGAATGTCCAAGGATTCCACTACAAGAGGAAAATCGGATGCTTTTACTGGGTCTCTCCTCGGCATTGTACTACATACCTTTACCATATAATATTAATCTGAACCTTTGACTACAATAACCATAACCATGAATATAACTATACTGAATTCAGCGAGTACTTTCACCTAGTCAGTGAGCATAAGGGTGGACTTCACAACTCCCAACAACAAGCAGCTATCTTAGTAGAAAAGGATCAGGGAAGTTCTCAGATGTACAGTCATGGTAATTTGGTTTCTAAAGCACAGATTTTTCTTGGAAACTCAAATTTTGTTACTGGCACCACACGGTTTTAGTTATTTTTCTTGATGTAATGAAGGCTCACTTAGGTCTTTTTTCAAGAAAACATTTATCAAATATATATGTCTGGAAAACCATAAGTAGTAGTTACATAATCTCATGTCAGTTTAAGGACATTAAGAGTGAAGGGGTGGAGTCTAGCCGGTCAACCAGGTCACAGCCTGATGCCTTATATGGGTGTGGTCTTCTCATGAGGATTCTGGGAACTTCTCTTCTTCCTTGGAGGTGGAGCACACTGTTTCACATTCCTGTATGACAAGCCACATGGAGCCATGCTGATGGCAGCCAAAGCCCTGGGGCTGGAGGAGACATGTGGAGACCTGCCCCATCGCAAAGATGCTTGCACAGCCACTGGATCCACAAGACTTTCCACCCTCCAGCCTGTGATCATCCTCCATTCAGCATCATTCTTGTGTTATATGAGTCTAAAGAGGAATTTATGGGCTAGTATAGAAAAAATAGGCTAACATTGGAATTATGGACTTACTCTGGACTGAGCTGAGATGTTTTCTCAATATGTAATTGACCTGTAATAAAAAGTTATCTCTTAAATACATATGAGTGTCTCTGGATTTGCTTCTTTATTCAAGGCGGAATAGCACAGCTTCTGTATCAGTCTTTTTCAAGTTAAAAAAAAAAAGTGTGCCATAAAAGCAGAAGCTGATTCATTTCTTACCTCAAACAACTGCACAACTGCTTTTTCTCAAGACATTGTACTTCAGGGTACAAAATTACTTTGTGTATTTTCCATTTCACCACACAAATACTAAAAAGACATATTAAAGAACTGCAACTGAGAACTTAATATTTACTATTTCATCAAGAATATTTTTAAGTGGCATGCAGTTTTATCATCCATTTTCTCTGTACCATCCATATAATTCTCAAGACAGTAAAATTGACAAATAATGTTTTCTAATGAAAATTGCTTTGACTTTGCAGACCTCTTGAAAGGATCTCAGAGAAATCGCAATGCTTTATAAATTTCCTTTTGTGAACTACAAAAATCTGATATCCTGGAGTCGCTTCCTACTCATTTGGCCCTGTGTTAGAGAAGTGTTTATAGGGGCTCTTAAATAGTCTCAGCTAAATCTGTCAACTTTCATATGAAATGCAAGATCATCAACAATCTTATAACCAAAATGTACTTCCTTCCTATTTCTGTAAGTAAAGTCCATGCACCAATTTTTTTAATTGTGAATTTTTTACTGACATTGGCTTTAAACAAGATCAAGCTTGTATAAAGGATCTTATTTCCAAATATTTTATTAATAGAAACACCATTATAGTCTATGTTTCAGACTTTAACTTCATAAATTTAACATCTGTCCTATGATTCCTAATACTTTGACAATTCCACTCTATTTTTCTCTAGCAGAATCATACATTTACTTACAAGAGGGCTTCAAAAAGTTCATGGGAAAATATTATTAAAAGGTAATGGGATTATTTTACAAACTTTTAAATACACTTTCATATGTAAATTATTTTAAGTTTTCCTAAGTCTACTTTGTGATTTGCTATGTTTCCTACTGCTAGCATGGTTTCATCAATTATTTAGATATCTAATTTATAAACGACTTTACAAATATAACAGATGAGCTTTAAACTGCCAGTTACCACCTAATCCATTTTCAAAATCAACTAGTTCCTTGACATTACTAGAATCACAGCCAACGTAAAAGCAAAAGCATTTCATATATCACCTTCCTCTTCTTTTTCCCAAAATGTCTTCATCAAGATCACCTAGCTGGCAGTGGATTTCCCAACTTTCATGTGCGTGGCAAATCCAAAAACACCCTGTTACACATAAAAAGTCAACAAAGAATAGGAGGCAGGTGATCAAAAGTACTCACTAAATAGTGCTGCATTATCAGTTAAGATGTTTGAAAAGTAAATTTAGATTCTCAAGTAAATTTAGATTCTCAAGAATCCAGGTGAAGGTGTAGGACCCAGCAATATTTCATTCTGCTAGCCAGAAGAATGCCATGAGCCAGAACCAACTCCACAACATATAACACAACTACTTTATGAAATGCCTTCTTTCCAATAATTGTAGGCCTTATTCAAATTCAATTTTAACTTCCCCAGAACAATGCAGTTAGAATTGGAAACATTATCTCAAAAATCAACCACATATGATTATATCCACAAATTTTTTATCATGTCTAATATGATTTCTATTGGTCAGTAGGAAAAGCTTCCAACTAGGCAGCTAAATCTCAAAAAGCAAAACTAACAATTATTTATTCTTGCATTTATTGTTGACCTCATCCTAAACACATATTATACTATATGCAGAATAATTAAATGAAAATCCATAAGTTCTTAGCACTGCTATCACTACTTGTTAACAAACTACTTCTTCATATGCTTAATTTACTGTTTTAACACTTACACAAGATCCTGTGTTAAATCACATCACTATCCCCTGCCTGAGAAATGCCAATGTTCATCTGGTAAGAACGACATGCAAAAGCATTTTACTAGTCTTTTTTTTTTTGGGGGGGGGGGGCACCACTGCCCTCTGGTGGGAGTGGGAGGCCCAGTCTTGTCCTTGGAGAGCTGCTGCTGGATTTGAACTGCCAAGCCAGTGGGCCGCAGTCCCGCACTCAACCAATACGCCACCAGGATTCAGCCCACTAGTCTTTTTATGATTATTCTGAACATCACTATGAGTGAGTCAATTGTTACCTTACAGTACTTCACAGAGGGAAATATTGAAACTTGCAGAAACCAGACTTTCTCAATAAAGAAATTTGTTACATTGAAAACAGAAATCCAGGTTTTCCAAAATACGGATTTTTCTTCTTTCTTATTTCCCCTGTAAGTGCCAGGCTGACAGAAAACTACTGCTTATTACCATATCTCATGCAAAGAATGGGTATTATGCATGTAAGCAGAAATGAACAAACAAGTTAGGTTGGTATATTAAAAGACTTTTTGAAGCCCTAAACTAAGGTATGTTCTGAATTTCTAAGCCTAGAGATACACAAAGCAGCAATTCCCAACTTAATTAACTGATAAAACAGTCACAGAATTCCAATTACTAGAACTAAAAAGTGCCATATACAATTTACAAAATGTTGTAAGACAGTTAATGCTATGAAACTGACTAGTTAATGCTTATTAAACAGATATTAATTTTCTCTACCAGAAGACTAGAAAATAGTAGAAAAATGGAATTAAAAGATAATGGAATTTCTTCCATAACTTTTTGAAGCCCTTTTGAATTTGCTCAAATTCCTTTCTTATACTGATAAAATGCTCATTCTCTAAGGTTTTGAATAAAGAAAGATAAACCATCATCTACTTTCAAATGAGGCAAAAACAAGAAAGCCAAGTTCATTAACTGTTTTAAAAGTCAGATAAATACTTACTATAAGGATCAAAAGTAATGTGCTCCCAATTTCTTCATTATTCTGAAAAAACGATCCTCCTTAGTTTGCAATCCCCTTTAGTTACAATTCTCTTAAAGGATTTAAGCCTACAAATTTCCACAACCCAAATGCTCTTACATTTTTTTTAATTTTTAAAACCATTCAGCCAGACTACGAGCACTTTTTTTTATATATAAATCATTTTATTGGGGGCTCATACAACTCCTATCATGATCAATACATAAGTCAATTGTATGCAGACCACATAAGCACATTTGTTGCCATCCTCATTCTCTAATCATCTTCCTTC